>JASXSY010002581.1:0-60059 GCA_034509805.1 Sipha maydis | reverse complement strand
AGGGTATTTATCTTGTGTTATATGTTCTTATTTGTTTCCAGTTTTATCGTTATATTACAAACAGAATCGTTCGTATAGTAATTTGTAAAACAAACCATTGAGAACACATGGGACGAGTTAACATTTTACTTTCCTAGAACGGTGAAATATAACATTTATACTTTTCAGTTTAGCGCGAGATCATCAAGTTGAACTATTTTTAATAATTATAAATTTCGGTTCGTTATAGTTTTCAATCGTGTTAATATATATTTTATAATTGATTTTTACATAAATTATTTATCTATAGAGTGTTTTAGATAAAAAAAATTATTTATTAAATCTTGATCATTAATTTATACTTTTGTAATTAAATTTCTAAATAAGGTTGACAAAGTGCATAAATTATTCATGATTAATATTTAATATAATGATTAATATTAAATATGTCAATATGGACATTTTTTCAAAAGAGTTATGATCAAATTTTGCTCTTTCGCTGGTGGCGATGTTTAATATCGTGTTAAAAATCAATTCAGATAAATTGATCAATTTATTTCCAATATACTTATTATAGTTTTAAATGTTTCAGTGTTTATAAAAAAAAAATTAAAAAAAACTAATTTGATGATATTAAGATTGATATAGAATAATAATCAAATTATTATAAAAATAATAATAATAATAAAAATAATAATAATCAATTGTATTAGCGATTAAATAATTTGAAAATTTCGTTCATATAATTCTTCTTTTCGATTATTATTCCATCGTTATAATATCATGATAGTGCTTATCGCTTGAAATTCCATTTAAATTGAAAATTTATGAACTTTTACTCCTCCGACGCATTATTTCCTTCTTAAAACCATGATGACTCACCGACTATAACGGAAATTCTATCGTCAAAATATTATTAAACGTACATGGTTTCTGGCGGCATTAGATTTTTAAATTTTACTTTTCAGGTTCACTGTCTTCGTACTGCATGGGGTTCCTGAAAATGGAGTGGAGATCGGCGAGCAATTATTTCCTATTCTTCGGCTCGTTATTGAACTGTGTTGTACTGAGCGTGTGCTACGTGACGACATCGTTAAACTTGGTATATGTAATGTATATACTATTTTGTTTCGTTTTCCAATCAATGAACGTCGTAGCCAGGTGAATAATAATGTAATCGTATATATATATATAGCTTACTACCGCGTCAGCGTTTTCCTACGAATAATATGTTTTGAAATGTTTTCATTTTGTGCTAGATCCGAAACCGCGAAATACTTGAAACACGACAGTTTCGCCTTCATTTTCGGTTTCTTATTTTTCATTTCACTAGTTGTATCGAGCGTCTTAACGTACTTATTCGTCCAAGGTGCTATTTTCGTGGTACCGGTGAACTTACAGGTAATTATAAAACAATACGTAGTACTGTACGCTTTTTACTTAAGGCGTACAAACGGTAAGTGCATTAATATGATTTAATTGATATTCTCGTAATAATAAAAATTGATTAAAATATCTAAAATAATAGGAATTTTAAGCTATCGAGAGTGATAATAAAGAATGTGTAATTGACGAATATTTTTTGATTTTTAAAAACCATCAATATGTTCTTATCCTCCATTCGAATATAGGTTAGTAGATTATATTTTTATAAACTACCTCTGTGCGTACCTCAAAAAAATTAAATATAAACGGAAAATCTTTTTGGTTTTTTCAGCACCATGGATTGTTTTTCCTCCTTTACAGGGAAAATATATCAGTTGTTATATAATAAAAAAATTCTAGCTGCCACATTCATTGACATCAAAGGATAATTTTATTAGTTTGTCTTTACCGTATTCATTCTGTAACTACATAACATATTTCTTCTTTTTCCACTTCCTAATCTTCTCCTTTACCTCCAGTATAAAGCCATATAAAGTCTTCAGAAGATGCTCACAAGGTAAATGCTCAGTCCAGTATTATTTAATCAATATGAGTTCTATCGGACGTACTTTGGCTTTAGAGGGTTTACACTCCTACACCTATATCAATGATATTACCCACTCTGCCTCCGATATACTTATACATCACTACTTCTTTCAAATTTTTAATTTATCTCGACAAAAACTAGTACATGATTTTTACTCACAACACATATAATAATCATAAAAGTATTTATTGATAACAAACTCTTTCAATTGGCTATCCCAGTAAAATTCTTAGACTTGCATAATAATTATTATGATATGTACTTATTTTATAATTTTCGTTTTTTGATTAGTCAAATTTCTTAATAGGCTAACTAAATTATATTTATTTGAATTAATGTAAATATATTTCAATCTATTAATTATCATATTATTATGGTTAAAAGCAATAAAAAAATGAAGAAAATAAAAAAAATTAGCGATTCACCTTAAATAACAAAAAGAAAAATACTATTTGAAAGGAAAATTAAGAGTAAAATTATTTGATTAATGTTACAAAAAAACGACTATTTTATGCTAAAAATACTATGAATGTAAAATGGTTAATTTATTACCTATTAAATTAATCATTTAATGTTCCATATTAATTATGTCCATATTTAGGTATGCTGAAGTTATACAAATATAAAATTTACAAATTAAAAAAAAATGGAATTCCTTTACCTGTAAAAGATATATGTTTATACATTTTTGAATTATTATTATTTTTTTAGGTTATAATAAATATTATTTTGCTACAAATATCATTAAATAAATGAACAGTAATGTTTGTATTTGTATAATATGTATTTGAGAAATAAATACATTATGCTACTATATATTGTCCATAATAAATGAGCATTTGAACTAAAAGGTTTGAACAACATTTAAATTTATTTTGCACAAAACTTTTGAACAGTTGTTTCGTACCCCACGACTCAAATGTATTATATAGTTTCTTGATGCCTACAAATATTTTCGTTTATATCAGATTCAGTAAAATATAGTATTAATATTTTGACGAGGTGACAGTTCGTATACAAAAACCAATTTCATTTTTGTATGTTAACATAATAACATCAATCTTACCAATATTCAATTATAAATATTACCTCAGATAAGTACATATTGAGCCAAGTTTAAAGATCGAAAAATAAGTGACAATATATTTGAAACTAATAATAAAACATCATACAACATATAGATAATTTATGAAAACTGTAAAATTGTTCTAGTTATTTCAATACGAGTATAAATACAATTTCTTGTTTCCAATATTATTGCATAATATGTAAATATTTACGTCTAGTCTCCATTTAAAAATCATCATCTGGCAACAGCTACAAAACAAATTTGTTTTTGTTTTCAATTCCTAAAATTATTAATACTAAGAAATATTGTGTGTTTGTCTGAACAAACAACTTTTAGAAAAATTATCGTTTATGGTTTTATACATTTTTCATTTCTTTAATGCACAGATTGAGTATATTTACACGAATATTTTTTTGGAACATTAATTTGAATGTAACACAAACAATACATTATTTATTATTGTAAACTTTAAAACCTATAAAAAAGAAGAGGTTATGAAATATGACGGAAAAGTTTTTATCACCAAGAGCAATATATCTGTATTACCAACGCATTTGCTTTAAACTTTGAGCACTTTTAGTTTAAAATTACTCAAATTAATACTATATGTGGTTACATATGCGTTTTAATTTTTAATGTATTTATTAATTGAATAAAAGCAACATTTTATGGGTGGCAGTAAAGTTTTTGTTCTAATATTACCGACTGAAAGCAGACGATACGATTTTTAAGACATACACAGTGCGTCCCATAAGTTTTGAGACTAAGGTGACTGATGTTACAAAAAAAAAATTAAAGTAATGTTTTAAGCAATTTTTTTATTCAAAATAGTCACCATTACATTCTATTCACATTCTTGCATAATCGCCCAAAACTTTTGGGTCATCGCTTCTAGAATCGTTTCAATGGTGGCAAAATGGTACCCCTTGAGCTCCATCTTCAATTTTGTGAACAGGAATTAGTCCGGAGTACTCAAATCTGGCGAATACGGAGGGTGGGCGTGTACTGGAGCCATTTTTTTGGCCAAAAATTGAGTGACAATAGCCGCGGTGTGTGCTGGAGCGTTATCGTGCAGCAAGAAAAAAGACCGATCTTTCCATAAAGCAGGCCCAACGCGTGCAATTATTATACAGAGGCGATCAAAATCGTTTTTATAGAATTCAGCATTAACAGTGATTCCCAGATATACAAATTTTTTGTGTTTAATTCCTTTTGAATCAAAAAAAAAACAATCAACGTGTTCTTGATTTTAGATTTTTGAAACCAAAGTTTTTTTGGTCGTGGCGAATTTTTCCCAACCCACTGTGCACTTAGCTGTTTGGTTTCCGGGTCATAGGAAAAACATCAGCTAACCCGTAATAATATTTTTTAAAAAATTTGGAGGGTTTGTGACTATTTGAAGCAAATCTTCCGCGTGAGAAACACGTTACTCTCGTTGTTCTGTGGTTAGCGCATGTGGAACAAAGCGCTCGCAAAGTTTTATTTTCCCTAAATCTTCTCTAATAATACGTTGAATTAGCATTTTTGGAATGCCAGTCAACTTTTCTACTAACCTACAACTAGCGTTTCGATGTTCGTTCAAAACAGCTGTGATGCGAGCAATATTTTCGTCAGTTTTCGTTGTGCTTGGTCTTCCACATCTCTGTTCGTCATCAAACGACTCCCTGCCGGATTAAAACTGACTATGCCATCGAAACACCGTAGCACGGGACATACTCACCATAAGCTTTGGTCATTATTTGGAACGTTTCTGTAGCGCTTTTTTCAAACTTAACACAACATTTTATCGCAATTCGTTGTTCAATATTTTTTTCCGTATTAAAATATAACCGTGATTACAAACATACATTCATGACGGATACGATTATACCGCCAGAAATTATCCTATACACGTGAAACTTTTTATGAATGATTATGAGTGTTATCGTAATAATTTCCCAAAATTTCATAATTATCTAGATACTAGTATTCATTTTAGAATGGTTGTCTCAAAATTTATAGGACACACTGTGTAATCAGCTGTATACTTATTCCAAATTCTACGTAGAAGTATTAATATTGTAATATTTTCAAGTATATTTTACGAAATATGATTTTTGATTTTTATTATTTTCCTTCGTAAATACGCCATGTGAATTAAATGCTTTGATTATTAATTAATCTATATTGAATTCATATCAGACAGTTTTAATTTCAGAGATGAATTTATGTTTTAATATTTCTATGTATTTTACAATAATTACTTATTTCGAATTATTATTTATGACAATATCTTTTAATTATTATAAACGATAAAGTTTAAATACGTCAAATATATCTTTATGTTCCAATAAAAATAAAATATTGCTCAGGGTCAAATATAATATTTCAAAAAAGGTATTAAAAGTGTTTAAATTATTTACCAAGAGATTACAAGTTCTTAGTTCTACATTATGAGGAACATTGTGCGTATATAATAATTGAATGAACTATTAAATCATAACTATTACGTAGTTTTAGTCATCGTGAACTACTATTGTTTCGCCTAACAATCTATATCAATATATTTATTATGATACAAATAGTAATAATTCGTTAATGAATGTTTATTTTTTTCAGTTCCTACTATACGGATTGATCAACGGAGGACTTGCGCTTTGGTTCTTCCTACAAATATGCATAACAAAATGTACATCTTGACTATCAATAAACGTTAATTGTAGTTCTAAATGTATTTGTTATAAAATTTAATGAATTATGTTTGAACTATTTTTATTATATCAAACAAAAACATGATATATATTCAAATAACAGTTTTATTTAATATTTGAAAACAGTGTATCGTCTTAGTGTATGTTATTATTTTAAATTATTTTCAAAGCATGCATTAATTTTAAGCACTTTATGTATACTATAAATTAAATTTCATAGAACAGGATATAGTTATTTTATCACAATTTTCAACTAAATTGTGAATATATTTATTATAATATAAAATCATATTTTTGTAGAAATAAAAATAAAAGTTATGCTTGAATATAAATGGGCTGAAATTTTGCAACATGTTTTGTATGTTCTAAATTTTTTTTTATTAGATACCTAAATGAATCCATATAATATTAATTCCGTTTTCCAGACTTACTTAGTTGTATTAATTTTAAAATATACGTATTTGGAAATTGAAGAACCAAGATCTTATAAATTGTTATCCGTATGCTTTTTAAATTAATTTTTTTTTTAACGGATATTGGACACCATAAACTATAAATTATATGAATTTTGAGAAATAAATATAATTAAGAAATAAATTTAACAGTTTTGAACACTAAGTTATAGTGAGTTATCATTTTATAAATTAAATAATCAAAATATTGTTTTTTGTAAATTTAAGGATGGATTAGCGTTGAATAATAATGAAAAAAAAAATAACTGTAGCGTTAAAACGTCTTATCACTTTCAACGGTTATAGTAATTAAAGTAAAAAATGCAATCCTTTCGTTGGTAATTATTAAAAAAGTAATTAAAATAATTGAAATACATTTTCGAAATTTTACTAAAACTTTCCGGTCTGTGATTTACTTTTAGTTTATACATTATGATTGTTCATAGTGGTTAACCGTTGCAATATCAATAATGACTTCAATACCTTTAATGTAGAGTCTACGCTATTATTACGTTGAAAATAAATTTCATATGTAATTACACATCATACAATAAAACTTCAAAATACTACTTACTTCTCACTAATCGTTTCCAATTTTTGTAATTTACAAAAATGAAAATAAATAGTACGCAAGTATATCGAGTCTTTATTTCTCTTTCTTTTTGTTTGTCTTGTTCACTGTTCTATTTTAACTTTTCTAACGACTAAAATCATTAAAACGTTTAGACGGTCAGGTAGTCGTTTGAAACGTATAGACAAGATAGTATGTTGTCGAATCGTGTTTAGTTGTTAACAGGAGACACTTAGTACACTAAATAGATTTAATGTTCTTCTAAATTGTTATAGTTACTAGTGCTAAAATGTCACTTGAAAACGAAAGTGAATTAACTCACCCTTTGTGTTGATTAACTATTGATCAGAAACTTTAACTCCGCCTGCGGTATTATCGATATTGAGCATTATAAAAATTAAATAATAAATGGAAAAAAATAACCATTATTACGGCTTTATAGAAGTAGATGCAATAATTTAATTTAATATGGTCCTACGTCATTAAATGTATCAATATTTAATTTACCACAGATTAAAAACTGTTTATTAAATTTTAAGTTGTATTTATTATTATAGATAAAAAAAATACTATGGAAAATCATTCATTTTAACCGAATACGGAAGCGAGTGCAATAGAAGTTTTTTAAATTTTTAGAAGGTTTGATTAAATTTACAATAAAGAACACAAGAGCCTTGTACACAATGGGTAAAGAGTAGGTACAATAAATTCGTCTGTTTTTGTAAGATTAAGGAATACAATTTGCAAAATGCTATTAACCTACCAATTTTTGTAGCAATAAAAAAACGGTCTTTGTGAAAGCGCCAGTAAATTGTTAAATCCAGAATTGTTAACAGCCATCTACAGTTGGTATGATATTGAATTCACATATAATGATTTAAATTTTGAAAAGAAACCAGTAATGCGTAAAGACTATAGTATGACTGCAAGAGAAGTTAAAGAAATATATGCAATGAATAGCAATGTCCTAATATTTAAGATTTTGAAGTAATAAACGCTACAGTATGAAAACAGTTGTTCAAATATTTTATTATGGACGAAAAATGGAATTATGGAAAAATTGTATTTTGTAAGGTTGATGTGTAATGTTGAATGCTGAGTGATTTTAAGTAATTAAGGTGTCTATTATTCATTGAATTTCGAATAGGTAATATAAACACTAGCTTATATTTATAATAGTAATATATTTTATTGGGATGCGAAAAATAATATTTTGTATTTGTAGTTCTATAATACTTCTATGAGAAAATAACATATTTTATACTACTGAATGTGTAATCAAAATGTAGTATTAAATTATAGTTTCGTTCATTCATGACCATTGCATAAGAAGCGGACTGAGACGAGATTTCCCATTTCCCCAATCAACCATTGTAAAGTGTACACGGTCTGCTTTTGGGATTATTCTTTGCATACTTTGTTGTATTTTGGTTTAAATTATACTTGGAATTAAGTCAGAAAATCACAAACTTTAAAATTAATTTAATCGCAAGCACGTTCGCTAAAATCCAATATAACAAAAAATTATGAACTTATTCAGAACGATAGCATTTTGGATCTCGAAAAATTGGTTATCTGCGGTAAAACTTTTTTTCCAAGTTTCATAAGTTTCTGATTTGTTGTATGGAAAGTACCTACGCTATTTTATCTCAATATTCTGTTAAACATGTTTTCTTTATGTGTGTTTTATTTTTAAGAATATAATATAAATTTTAGTGCCAACGCTTTAAAAGTGTGCTCAAAAAAAGAGAAACATACAAACTTGGTCAAAATGGTCAATTATAACTTTTTTTAATTAAATATACCTACATTACTTATATTATTATCATAATTATTATTGTTATTAATTTTATTTATTTTCATATTGTTCGTGTATACTAAAAGCAAACATGCTTTGTTAAGGGAACAAATACATATATAGATTATAACCGTAGAACATTTTGAACGCGAACAAACACGTTTTGCATTTTTATAAGGTTTATGTACATGATTACATATGCTTTTCTAGTCTGTTTGCACTTTTAGTTGTTTATTCACTTTAACAACGAAACGCTGTCTTGGTATGATATACCTGTAGCAACGATGCGGAAATATAAATACTAGAGTATCGGATGTATACAATTTAAGCACCGAGATAAAATTAAATTACTCATAATAATAATTCACTTTCAGTGAGCTAAATTACATGTCACGTTCATGTTTGATAGAGGGGAGTTTTGTAGGCGAATCATATAGAATATGTTTTAAAAGACACGAGTCTTCTCAGTGGGGCCCAGTAAAAAAAATATAAATATATGCAAATTATGAATTAAATAATATACGGTACGGTCTATTTCAGTCTAGAATTCGTTACCAGTCTTAATTAAATATATATTCTACTAGGTACTTTAACTGTATAAATGTTTAAATGTACAGTTTAAATCATTTTTATATGATACAATGATTTTAGAAAGGGCCAAAAAATAACTTTGAAAATTACTTGGCCCTTTATTATATATAAATTATATTTTGTTGGTCGCATACATTTTAATAGTGATAATTATAAAACATAAAAGGTAAATATTATATATTAATCATTTTAAATTAATTAACTTATAATTATAATATTACAAAAAATTCATAGTTCATAAAAATTATTACAGTTATTCGAATAGTATGTTTATATAATTAAATTTAACAAAAGTTGAAATAATAAAGAAAACAGAAATAATAAAATAAAACAAATAAAAGTTATTTTAATTAAGCATAACATTTGTTATAGAGCCACCCGCGGGCCAGGTCAATAAAATATCAACTGCTGTTATAATTATAAGAACATACATTTTTGTTCTAATATAAGTACTATAATTAATATGTTAATATTCAAACACAGTTTTAGGTTACTTAGCGGCAATGTGTTGAAACAAATATTGAAATTTAAAAAAAAAAAAAATCATTTTATAAATAAAGAAATAAAAAATAATGAACAACATTAGTTTCATATTTTAAATATGATATAAATCAGTATAACCAAGTATTAATCAGATACAGTTTTTGTAGATTTTGATATTATTTATTTATCTTGGAAAATTATGTAAAGAAGCTCTTATAAATTGTGTTGTTAGTTTTTCAAAATTAAATATAAGTTGATTCCTGGTATTTTCAATTAAACATTGTTTGTCGTTTGATGATTATGTCGTTAAATGCATTTTAAGAAACAATTTGACAACAAAGAAGTTATTCACTAACGTATTCTGAACAACATCTAAGAATAATATATAAATCATTATTTTACATCATGAATTTTGTTTATGTTATCATCCATATAATGCATAACGTGTAACGTTAAAAGTAAAGCCTTTCTCGGAACGTTTTGAATTATAATAATAGTTGAAAGTGAACGTGCAATGAACTTGAAAATAATGATGGAACTATTATGCAACTATGTGATAAATATTAATTTTAAGGCAAATCGATCAGTAAAATTAATACTTGGTAAAAAAATAATTTTTATTACTTACAGCAATTGAAATAGTTAATTATCATTTTAACCAACAGTAGAGTACACATTAAAATAAGAAATATATTATTATAAAATATTAAATTTATAAGAAATTATTCGTCCAATATAAATTAAGTAATTAATTAAAAATGTTTTTGTTCTATTTATTATAAAAAAATGATCAGTGGTGATAAATACCAGCTTGGACATTTACATATTCTAAAAGGTTTTTAGCATAATAATTGGTAATTATAATTTTATTTTATATATACATACAGTTTTTTTTTTTTTTTTTTTTTTTTAATTAAGCGCGACGTGACTTAATTTACATTTAGAACAAGTTTTTGGTTTTCATTTTGGTCTACGATAATATTCAATGCAAGAAAATAGTATAATTAAACAAAAACTCGTAAAATCAAAAGCAAAATAGGAAGTACGAGTATAATACACTCAAAATATTATTTTTTTTTTATATTTAAAAACAATAATAAAAATACTGTTGCTCTAAAATGGTGGAAAATATGATTGTTTGTATGATAGTTGTTCATAGTCTCCTAGAGAACTACTGAAATATTGTAGATGGAATAATGTATAAATAACTTGAGTTCAACTTAAAATAATAAAACGAGCTTTTATACAATATTATAAATGTATAAGCAAATAAATTATAAATAAATTAAAAATTATGTAATATAGCTTTGATTGATCAAAAATTTAAAAATTTAAAGTTATATTTTGTATAGTTTTATTGTCTATCTTAAATTAGAATGTTTTATTTTTTCTATTTTAAACGTAATTATTAATATTTAAAGAATTACTATGTATAGATTAAAATCTTAAACAATTAATAATGTAATTATTTTTATTTTATTTACAATTTGATTTATGCAATAGTTAAATTAACCAAATGTATTAGATAATATATTAATGTAAGTTCGACAAAAGTGTGAATTACATATTAATTGACAATTATCTACGCTAACGAAAGTGAAAATTAAAATCAATTGTTTACATTATGTCATTCAAAAATTGAATCCAGTTGATTACGTGAGATCCATTGTTAAATTTGTAAACTCAAAAATAATTATATAATGAAGCCCATAATGTCAACATCGACTTCACATTAAAACTTTTGTTAGTATGGAAAAACTTCCAGTGATTGAAAGATAATTTAAGTGACTGAGCTTTCGTTAAAAAAATAACTACATTAAGAATGAATTGTGGTCCATTGGCTAAATGCTATTATGATATTGATCTATATTATTAAACAATTTTTTGTCTTGAAAAAATGTAGTTGCCAATATTTTACAACAAAACATTAAATAATCAGTTTCAATGACACTATTGATTTGAATTTAAATATATTAAATTAAACAACAATTATAAAACATATCGAATTTAGACTCAAATTAATAGTTACTAACAAATATTATTCCAAAAACTCTAAGTGTTGAAACACTTATATCATATTGACGTAAAATACATAAAAAAAAAAGTTCGATAATTGTATCAATATTTTCTAGTTTTTAGCTTTTAATCAAATAATTACATCAAAAATTATAAATTAAAACAAAGTATCACAACTAAAACTGTGAAATGAGAAATGAGAATGCTTAGATGGTTGAGTGGAGTGACAAGAGAAGATAGAATAAGGAATGAATACGTGAGAGGCAGTGTTGGTGTAGCGCCAATTGTGGACAAGATGAGAGAAAATAGGCTGAGATGGTTTGGGCATGTGATGAGGCGAGAGGAAACGAATGCAGTAAGAGATGTTATGAAGATGGACGTTGAAGGGAAAAGAGGAAGAGGAAGACCAAAAAAGAGATGGTTGGAGACTTTGGAGAATGACATGAGGGCTGTCGGTGTGTGCAGAGGAGATGTGATTGACCGAGTAAAGTGGTGGTGTAGGACAAGGGTGGCCGACCCCAAATAGTTGGGAGGAAGGCGAAGCAAAAGAAGAAGAAGAAGAAGAAGATCACAACTAAAACTATATTTATATCTCTAACTCAGTAATACATCTAATTTTAAATTAGAATTTTCTCGATCGAAAACAATATCATATTATCTATAAGCTAACATCGACAAACATTTAATGGGTAACATAATCTTAAGAATTGCATACGCTCAGGTATACGAAATTTATATTGAATAATGAATTTTACGCTTTGACTCATTCAGTTCCGAAAAGTTATATTAATTACATAATTTCAAAGTGAAAACACTATAAAAACAGTAATTAAAATATTCTTACTAGTCGATAGCTTCTGTACTCAAGATATAAGCCAATCATATAAACCGTATACGGAATATTGCAAGTACGGTACTCGATAATCAAAGATTCTCGGAGAATAATTAATAAAATGTTTATTTTCGAAATGGTCAAACAACCAAAAGCCTTATCTTGAATTATAGTAAATATTAGCTGCATGAATATTTAATACAACTCTATACCTTATACAAACATTTCATTCCATTGATACTATGATAAAACGACGATCTTGATTATTAGTACATATTTTATATGTATATTATATATATGTATTAAAACATATACAATATATATTATTACATAAAATGCGTGAATCTTATACAAATCTCTCGGTGGGTATTTATTTTCGAAATTCTGTTTACATTTATAGTTTTATAAATTTACTTATTAGTTTTCACTATATACACATTACTTTTAATGTCTATAATAAATATAATGGAAAGTTTTCAAAGTCAAATAGTTAATGATATAATAGTCAATAATATAATAAGTATTCTTAAGAATGAATTTTTTTATGAAAAATTTAAAAACTATATGAGGTAAGAAACATGCAAAAATAATATTTAAAATTTTCAGAAAAATTCGTAGAAATATTTGTTTCTGTTTGAAATAAACATTTTATCAGTTCATAAGTGAATCAAATGAGACTTTATAGATATCTAGATAACCACAGGTTAAGTATTTCAATTTAAAATATTACTATTGTTTAAAAATTTAGTATTAAAAATCTATTTTAATTTTTATACAACAAAGTAAAAAAATTGAAAATGTATCTTTGATCAACCGAAATATTCCATGTTATTGGTATAATGGTAATTGTTAAAACTATTATAATATCACAAACAATTATTATTTTATTCGTATATTTAAATTTTGTATTAACTTTGATTGTCCCTGTTATTTTTGTTGATTCACAGAGATATTATGTTTATGTTCCGTTTTTTAAAAAACAAAATAAAAAAAAAGTTTTTATTTTATTTAAAACTGATTTGTTTGTTTGTTTATTTTTGAAATGGTTTTTTTTTTTTTTTAATAATTCATTAATTTATTTAAGTGTTTTAAAATGTTTGAAAATAAGTTTTTCCCGATCTGTGATTAACAAGTTGCATATTAAAAAAAAGAAGCATCAAAGATATTATATATAATATTTATAAGTTTTTTGTCAACAAACCATAATAGTAAAAAAGTGTTTAGAGAAGCATATACCTATGTCAAGATTGTATTAATTTTGCTCGTCATCAAAAACAGTTAGAAAAGTTTCTTCACTTTTATTTTTTATTATTATTATTTATATTTTTCCGTATGTAATTATCATTTATTTTAATTTATGTAACACTTAAAACTAATTGTTATATAACTTATAGACATGTTATTAGTTTAATTTTTTTCATTATCTTAAAAGAACTCAACAATTGATTCATTACTTATAGATTAATATTTACATTGTTTATTTATAATTTTTCAAATAAATATTTTTTGTAAATAATGTGTACCTGGAAGTATATTTTGCTATACTTATAAACTGAAATGAATAAAAAAATTCAAATTTTTTGAATAAATTATAAATACCCGAAATATTAGATTAAATTATGTAATATGTAACAATTATGTATATATTATTATATATTTATTTAATTAAATTTCATATACATATGAATACTGGCCCCATGAATATGTTCTTAATATTACAGTTATTGCAGGTTTTCATAGAAAATTCATGGTGAAATCAAAGTATTTCGCTTATGATTTGACTTTGAACTTTATCGTATCAACCAAATAGTAGTTAGAGAAATGGTACATTTAATTCGTTTGCATTGTGTGTTTAAATATATCAATGTGTTAATATATCCGCGTTTAGCGCGAATAATTGACGAAAACCAATGTGATATCCGTCGTATTTATGTGTAATTATTATGCATAACTATTTTTATATTTCTTGGCGTTCTCTAATATAGTATAATTTAATACAATATAACTATTTATGATAACATATTTATGTTTAGTACATATTTATAGAATACATTATTTTCGAGATCGTTTGGGATGATAATTGTTCGCATTACAATTGAACATGTGATCGCAAAGGTTAACATCGAAATCTCATTATGCAACCTATGACACACACGCACCTAGTCGTCAGTCGCGTACACAATGTTGTTGTTGGTATTGCGCGTACTGATCGATATCACCTTAATACCTATTAGCATAATATGCTTACATATTAATAATATTATGTCATGTACCAGTCGAAAATACCAAATTAATACGAATATTCACGTTAACTTGTTCATCGCATCGTGATGAATAAAACTAGTCATTACAATTTGTTGTATCGATGAAATATTATCTTCGAATTATGATGATCAATATATGGAAATTAAAAGACCATTGACAAATGTGAAACAAATGATAGCGAACATAATCCCTATCCACTTATACACGAGTGGTATAACTTATTATATCATACGTTTTAGTATAGTATAATAAAGACTTAGTCTTCTTTACTTCTGGAAACATAAAATAACCCTATTACATTAATAATTTATAATTTCGTTAAATTGTTCCATCATTTTGCGCATTCTTTCGTGAAATTACTTGCTACAACATTTAACTTATTTTTATAGGAAATATCTTCGTATGATTTCCGATTTTGATACTATAACAAAATTGTTCGTGGAAATAAATATAAATATTATTTCAATAAAATGCACGTATATATTCTATAATATTTGCTGATACCCACACGATCAGTCTAGGAGAATTGTAGTTTGTAATTGATATGGGCACCGTCGCGTTAATGTGTGATCGTATAAAATATGATGAGTATCGGATAAATTAGTAAATAAACGAAAGCACCATGAATCGTATAAGATATATAATCAGTGTCTAACAGCCAACATGTGTTATTAGAACGGAAATAGCTGTGCACTATAATGTCGTTACACCATACGAGTCCAGTGGTCCATCAAATCTCCCAGCGGACGGTACTACTTTCATGTCGTGGTTTTCATTTTTCGTTCTATTGAATTCCTGTATCACGATCCCTTGGTTTTTGACTGCTCCGGGAAACGATTTTTACACATCGTTCTCAAATTTAATCCAACTAGTTGTTATTACTACAACTTAAACTACAACTAAAACTTGATCTATTTTTATGTATTGAATACTATAATGAATATTACGTGTTATGTGTCCAAAAGAGTTTAGTCCATATAATATAATAATTCAATAAATAAAGGAAGAAATTTTAACTTCATCCACCGGCAAGGACGTCGGTATTCACAATTCTTTGTTTTTAATTCTTGCACCAAGGTTTATACATCTTCGGACGTGTCACGAACAACCATAATTAACATGATCATATTATTGTAATAATATGCGTAAGAACTGGAGAGACAGACCCAAAGAAAATTCTAAATTAATTAAATCTAAACTGTCTTTCGTGGCAAATAAGAAAACTCGACTCTTGCTCACACGTTTCGACGTGAATAGTTAGCATATTGCGTCTTCATTTGGTGGAGTGAAGATGTGTTCTTCCGAGTGGACGTCCCGAGTGCAAACTGTAACTTAATCCGTATTATGTTGTATTATGTTGTATCCGTATTTGTTTGTGTCCAAACAAAAAGGCAGTGGTGAATTTTCACATTTTCCTGGGGGGTGGGGGGATCTAAATTTTATACATTATTTACATAAATTATGATAGCTTATAACAAGTTTCGTTCTATACAGTTTTTGGAAGGCATTAAAATCAAATACATACTCGTATAGTCGTGTGTATATATATATATATATAAAATTAAATACGAATATTAAATAATTGGGAAAAACAATCATTTTATTTCAAAACTTAAAAATATTTGGATTGATGAGCTATTGTTTTTGTATCGAAATATTTTCAAAATTAATCAAATAAAAATCATAAAAAAATTTAGCGACGTATTTGCACTATGCAAACAATACGACCCCATTTGACGTATAAAACCCACGAACATCACATATGAAATAGGTTTAAGGTCAGGGCTATACACAGCGTTTTTCCATTGTGTTTCGCGTGTTCCACTGCCTTAAAAATATACGAATTTGAGTGGTTTTGTACATGTAACACAAAACGTGGTTGTTCGGTGGTTACCATCCGATACGTTATGTATGTGAAAATGCCTAGTGTACCTGTTTTACGGTTGCATTCTAAACTTATATTTGGGTACGGTTTTGATATACTTACGATATAATAAAACGTTAATGTTTAATCTACGTAAATATAATAATACAATCTTAGATAGGTACGTACGTATACATACTTAACGTTTGTATGATTTTATATGTAAATATCTTTGTGAGTATCTGTATAATATGATTTATAATACCTGAAAGGTTCGAAATAATATTTAATAACATATTATGTTATCCAGTGACTGGGTAGGGAGCAGAAAGATCAAGTCAGCAAAATTTGTACAAAAGGCAACATTCGCAATGTACCTCAGACATGTGTTAATGACTATGGACCATTAATTCGTACATTAGATGAGGCTATATTTGATCGTCGCTTATACGAGTATTGCTGACTTGGTTTTTCCAAATACGGTGTACGACTTAAATATTGGATTCAGACGTATTAAAACATGCGTGAATTCAAAATGTAAGCTTTCGAAACTTATAATGGAGGATTGGAGGATTTCTTTTATCGAGTGTCTACGGTTCTATTTTAAATTTCTGCTAAGATTTATCGAACCCATGATAAAAATAAGTTCATTTAAATTGCAATACTTATTTGAATATATTGATTATAATATTGTGCGTCAAATTATACATTATATTTTCTATAGATATTGTATCTGAAAAGTTATATATTTAATGAAAATCGAAAATTTAATACAGTTAAATTAAAAAAAAAAAAAAAAAACACTATACTCGTATATGCACGTTTGTCACGTAATAACAATAGTAAAATTTGTTCGCATTTTAATAGAAGAGAATAATAATTTCAAAACGTATCGTTAAAGTCACAACTGTTGCAAAAATAGTGTGTTGGAAATTGCGTAAGCTTGAAAAATTAAATTTCAAATATTTATATTAATACAGGCCAAATTATAGTTATATTTAGCTCTAGTACGATATTCGTTTCAATTTATTTTTATTTTTCATTTATGCTCAATATTATTTTTTATGTTATATAATATTATATTTATTCTATGTTTTGGTTTTTACTTAATCCTTAGAGTTATGAAAATATATATTTGACTATTTACTGTAGACTGTATTTATTTTTTTATTTACTGTTTTCTATTTATGAGTAATATTCAAAAATACAATTGAGATAAAGATAATTGACAGTAAAAATATATAGATCACAATAGGTGAAAAATAATTGGTTGACTGCAATTAATTTAATGGCTGAGTTCATACGAATATCAATGGATTCTAGTAATTCTTTATTTTTCTAACATTTTTTTAGGATATTAAGAATGATTTTTTATTCTGAATAAATACAATAATGGCCATCTTAAATTCTAAACTCAAATAAGTAAGAAGTCATTTAGGTGAAAATACTGTGTCGTAATCATAAATATTTATTTGATATTTCGAACAAAAATAATTTAAGTTTTTAATATATTTTATTTTATAGGTGTGTTTAGATATGGCTTATGATCGGTGATTTATTTTAATTTAACATTTAATCATTCAACATTAAACATATTTTTGTTCGTACATTTATTAATTTATCTTATGAAAATTATTAACAATTAAATAAAAGGAATGTTCTCAATATATACGCAAATTATGCAGTTGTTAAAGTGCTTCTTCGTATTGCATCATTTATGTTGAATATGAACAGCAATGAAAAAATTTATTATAGATTTTGGGAATAAGACTTATGATTTATTTATTATTATTATTATTATTTTTTTTTTACTATAATTACATTAATTGATATAATTTAAATATTACTTTTATTATTTTTTGTGCAAAACTATTTGCAAAGTAAGAAAACTTTAAGTTTGAAGATGTTAAAAAACCTACACATTTTTTACTTAATACTCGTATTAAATTAAATTAATTTATATTCACTATAACGCCCATCAAAGTTCATTCTTCTGGAATAATACCTTTTAATTTTTATTTTTGTGTAGTTTCAATATGATATTATAATATAATGACATTATCGTAACAATGTTATATAATAATAATATTTTTTAATGATATTGTCGAATTAAATGTCTCAACATGATTCATCATGGAATAGATTTATTCGCAAACAAAAAATCATCGTTCTTAATTGTACGATTAAAATATTATTATTTATTAACATATTAATTTATAAACGCCCGAAATCTTACAATATCGTGAATTCGAAAGTTATATGTAAGACTATAGTAAAATTGTATAACGTATTATTTTCCCAATTGATTGATATTCATAACGTATATTGTACAACCACAGAATAGATTAAAACAGAAGGGATACTTCAGTATACAAAAACATAGCGGCCACTTTGTCGTTTGTAAATTTTATCAATCTAGTATTATCAGTTAAAATATTGATTTTATAATACGATTTACTTTTTACCATGCTACGGCCCATGGGTTGGGGACCGTAACTTTTTTTTTTTTAATACATATTATATTTTTAATTTTCTTTTTCGGGCATGGTTACGCTGATATATCAACAACTAACACGATTTTGAATGAAAGTATCTTACCTGTATTAATTAGTATCAGGGCATTGGTAAAACCTCGCATATAACATATAACATTTTTTTAGTCCTGTTTCTGCATGAAATGTTGAATATTTTTGTTGTTATTGATGTGTACCCTAAATACTTTATTCACTTTGATGACCAGCTTGAGTAATAGCATCATTCATGATTTGGTTATATCCATTTTTGAGGTTCAAATTTAAGACGACGAGGTTAATAAATTTGACGTATATTACGAAAAACCCAAAAATCTCATAATACACTATAAATTAGCTATGTCCTACTTCAAGGACTTACAAAAATTCTTTCTAAAAGTTTCCAACAGTGAGATTTTACATTTTACATTAGGTGCCAAAGAATGTGTAGAATGAGGCATAAAAAAAAAAAAAAAAACAATCATTGATTTTTTCCAAAAAATATAATTTATACATTCAATATTTTTAATTATATAAATATTTTAATTCTAATTTATTCAAGTTCTATAAAAATTATACATAGTACATAACTCCGTCTAAACGGAAACTCCGCTGAGACGGAAAAATTGGACGGCTTCAATCGGTTTTGTCTTCGCGAGGTTTTACTTACCAAATGGAAAATTATGTAAATCCATATTAATTACGTATATCCGTATATAAGTAGAATTTTTCTTGGCTACACAGGACGCTTATCCTCGGCGGAGCGTTCCATCCCAAATTAAGAAAATAAATAAGTGAATGAAAAAGCTTTGAACGTTGTGATGAAACTAAGAAAAAATAACATGTGAGAACGACGAGTCTATAATGTTTAAACATGTCAACAGCAAATACGTAGCGAGTTATGTTACACTGCGACATAAAGTAGTTAATTTTGTTTTAGGGATCCACATTTGGACATGGGATTTAAATTTTGGAGTTTTTGTTGAGTTATATTGTAAATAATTAAAAAAAAAAAAACTGGTATATCATCTAACTAGAAACTTATCTTAATATTGATAAACATAAAAAAACACTTTTTGAATGAAGGCCGATGTAATATAATGTGTGCGAGAAATGTATGTTAAATTACAAGGGTTCAATTGTGTTGAGAATATAATAAAAACCCTGTTCGTTTTTATTTCATCTTATTTTAACACTTATTTATTATTGAAATAAATTTTAAATTAGTGGCATGTACCTTCTTTAAATTACCAACTTAATTGAAATTTACTATTCTTATGAATTTGATTTTTTATTTTGATTATAAAATATATTAAACGAGCTGATAAGTCATAATTTTAAATAACCATTCTAATTTTAATATAAAATTAATATTGGCATAGTAATTACATTTAAAAATAAATTATAAAAAAGTAATAAAAATGTCTACGATTCATAATCAACATTGCCAAATTTCGGGTCATAAGGCCAAGAAATTTACAACGTTTCTGTGGGTGACATATAATCACTCTCAGCTTAAATTTTAAAAAGCTTCATGTTCATTCAGTCTGTTATTGTAAAACGTTGGATTGGAAAATTACAATAATGTATTGATCTTTGAACAAAAAACTGGTCACGTGTATAATTGAGACAATTCTTATAAATGTAATGATGGAAGGTTTCGTAAAGATCTTTTGACGAAGAATCTGAGAAAATATTATTAGTTTTCATTGTTGATGTGTGTTTGATTCGTGTTCTGTGAAATGATAATATATTTTCTCTAAGTTATAAATATTATCATGGATCGATGTGATATAACGGTCTATTGAACTATAAACTGGATTTTCAAATCGTTCACTTATATAATAGTGTATGATTTCTCAATCGTCTACGAATGTGGTGAATATACTGATTGGACGTGCATGTGTATTCTAACGTGGTTCATGGTTCTTAAATACTGTTCAAGAGTGAAAAAATGTTTGGACGTCATTATAATATTGAGAAATATACCTTTCGATTATTTCATTTTTTCGATTCCGAGGACAGTAGTTTAGTTACAAAAATTGGTCGTCATAATTAATTGAATTAAATGGGAAATTAATTTTCGAGTTTTCTGTATGGTTGATTCAAAAGGAAATATGTAGGCGTAAAAAGTTATTAATAATAAGAGAAACGTGAAATATATACCATGGAATAACATAATGATGCTATATAGAGCCAAAGATTTAACCATGTGAAATACATGACGACGAACAAAACACTTTTGAAAGTGCTGAACTTTTATAACATTTATAAGTGAAAAAAGTCGTGTCAGATATTCTGTATCCTTAACAAGATTTTGAAGTTTTTTCATTTTGATTTTTATGAATAACTTTTGGTTTTGAAACAAATTATTTTAACTATTTTAATTATTGAAATTCAGAAAAATGTTTATATTTTCAATTATTGAACATTTAGTGATATATATTATGAAATATTTTAAGAAAAGTACATTTAATATTAATTGGTATTCGAAAACTGTATGTGTTTCTAGATAATTTGCATATTTCCATTGAACTAGTTTCTAGGCTGGTTTTCAAATCACAATACGAATCATGATCAAAACATTTTTAAATTAAATTGTATGACTTTACAATAACTATAATTCATGTTCATTCATGTTCATAAATAATTATAATCATAATTGTAACTTTATTTTTTTTTTTAGTTAATAATTTTATTAATTTTTATATATTTTGACTTAATAATAGAAAACAATCACTAAATGTATTGCTTTATGAATTCATATTTCAACAAATTTCAACATATTTCAACATTAGAATTTTTTTTGAATTCGGATAGTTCTTAATTGTTAAGACCCGAATGGGTTTATTAACACCTGTTAATATTTATGATAATTGGCCTGATATTCTAATTATTTATTTCAAATGCATATTTAATTTAATTGTATTTTTTTTTTTTTTGTTGTCTAAAGATTTACAGTAAACTGTAATACTTTAACTTTAACTATAATATTAATAAATAAATTGTGATTTTACAGTTTATATAAAATATTAAAAACAAATTAAATATTTAATATGATATATATATATATATATATATATAAACCTTGTTTCAAACAACTAAAATGTTTAAAAATCGAAAGTGGAGTAAAAAACAATGTTTTGATAGTCACGATTTTCAAATAGAAATAAATTTGATTTGATTTATCATTTCTATTAACATTTTCGCTTAATATAATTTTATAAATATAGGTACAATATATTGATGTGTAATGCAATAAAAGTAACTAATAATAACAATAATTAATAAAATATAAAATGTATGACGAAAAATATAAAAAATAACTGTGGAATCCAAAAATGACCGTTCGTCCCCCAAAAAAGTAAGCAGGGGTTTATGATATTTATATTATTTTATAAGAATATTTTGTGCTAGAGCTCAATCAAAAACACTATAAAATTATAAATGATAAAGTAATTGTGTTTAATCTACAAATAGGATTAGATAAATAATAAAATATTTACACTCATTAACGTTGGGAAATCGTAAAATGTTTGTATTTAATTTTATTGAAATTTTGTTCCTGGTCCATAGTAATATTTAAAACCATAAAGTAGAAAATTTAAAAGTAATCTATTTGTAGAGAAGAGAAGTGGTGGTTTCTTATGTATCCTATTTAGCTCGAGAATATGAACAAATATTTACTATCTTATGATTATAAGTTTTTTGAAGGTGGAATATAAAATCGCATGATATTTATAATTCTCCTGATAAGTTGTTGTATAATGGTATAATTTAGATGTTAGTTTATTAACATTATTTGAGCGCTATTCATTTAGACTTAAAACTTGTAAATTTACATTATAAATTATTATAAACGCATATATGAATATAATATTAAGTTTAACAACATTCATAATTAGTTTTTCAGTAAAAAAAATAGTGACTAAATTAATTACCATAAATACTTAGAAAAAAACTTACGACATAATAAATTTAAATATAATGCATTATTAAAATATGCTCAATATAATATTTGCTTATATAAAACTACTTTTACATTATTAGATACTTAGTGAACAGAGTAATGTATTTGTTTTACCATTATGTACTAATTTTTGTCGTTTCCTGAGTAATAGAAAAAATTGAGAAATAATTTTATGAAATAAAATAGACCGAGTTCACGTTACGAACATGGTAACACCTAGCATATTGACGAAGATTTCTATTAGATTAAAGAGAATCTGTATAATAAAATTTCATATATATTTAATACATTCAAAAAAATTTGGAAATTAATATTATTATACTATGATATTAAAACTCTAAAGCAAGATAACGTGGTATTGAATTCTAAAAAAATTCAAAATATATATTTATATTTAATGTTTTTCATTTGAACCAGCTAAGAATTTATTTTAATTTGGTTTTCGTGGGACAAAAAACTATGCGAAATCTGATGACATTGCTTTTTTCCTAACTTTTGCAACTAGTTAATACTGAAAAGTGAAATTTTTTCAATACAATTTTTTCTCTCTTGTTTTAATAGTTTTAAATTTATCATAAGTCATCAAATATTATAAAAAATATTTAAATATTGTAATTGTTCATTAAATTTAACTTTTAATCGAAAATTGTATATGTTATAAATTTCCAAACTTTTTTGAATGTATTAAATATTTATGAAATTTTATTATACAGATTCTTTTTAATCTAATGGAAATCTTCGTAAATATATGCTAGGTGTTACCAAGTTCGTAACGTGAACTCGGTCTACTTTTTTTCATTAAATTATTTCTAAAATTTTAATTTGAACTGATTATACATTATATAATCTGTTCAAATTATAATTTTTGTTATAAACGTACAACGAATATACCTATATAATTTATAAATAAATTTTATAATTTATTGATATATATGTTTTAGAATGAACAATAATTGTGACAAGTCTTATATCTGCGTAGGAGAAAAAGTTGGATTGATAAACATCGTACATGAATGGTAATTGAAAACAACGGATACAACGAATTTGAATCATAATGAAATTATGGTTCATCTTACATCGAAAATCGAGAATCAGCAGGCAAATCTGAAGAAATTATCATCAGAAATGAACGAAATGAAAAGTATTTTATTGTTATAGATTTGAATACTGCAGAAGTAATATCTACTTATAATGTACTATAACATCGTAATATTATTTTGTAGTTAATTTTCTAGTTCAAAGTATGTTGAAGGATAATGTGTTGCTAAATTTAAGAGAAGTTTGTGAAGAGTTCCAAAGTAAAGTAAAGAAATTAGAAGGTATGTTATCAAATTATAGATTCAGTAAATCAACGTACATTTTAAGGTAAAACAGTATTACACAAACGTGATCTTATAGATAATTCACAGAGGACTGATCAACCAAATATTGTTTAATATCAAAACAAATTGGACCAGTCGATCAAAGAAAAAGAGTTATTGAAGAGGAAAAATCAAGAAGTATTAATTGAAAAAAATTTTTTGTTATTGAAATTAACTGGAGAATTTAAATATTGTTCAGCGGCGTCGTTTGATAATGAAAACGAAATCTATAATAATACAAGCATGTTGATTGAGAATAAGTGAGAATACGAAGATACAAAATGTTATGAAAAATTATACGAAAATCTGGCTTTCTTCGGTGATTGCGTTGCTCAAAAAACCATAAAGAATATACCAACTAACCTCAAACTAGAAAAAAATCGCATAGACACGACGAATAATGATGTAATTTGTACTGAAGAGACGGTTTGCAAGTTGAATAATAATCTCATGGGTCATAGTGATTTTATTGATGACCAAATACAGGAACAATTCAAGAAGGTCAAAGTTACTAAGAACAATAAAAAGTATAAAAACATATTGATAGCAAATATAAAAAGTATATAATATAACGGTTTTTATTTTTTTTTGTCAGTAAAAAACTCACTGACAGTGAATTAGACGCACATTTAAAATCTAATCCGATAAACACATTGCAAGAATTATGTATGTCTCGCAATTGGATACTGCCAGAGTATAAGTTTATCGAAAAAGGTGATAACAAGACATTTACTTACTCGGTAGAGTGTACTGTAATGATATTCACGGTTAGAGGAAAGTGATTTAAAATTTAAAATTTAAATTATTGTTAGGTAAAATATTAATGTTCCTTTGTACTGATTATATAGTTGAAGGTATACTAATGAAAGAGGCTAAGTAAAAAGCTGCTACGCTAATGTATCAAAAAATTTAAATGTCAGAAGACAATATTACTGAAAACAAGAGTAAAAATAACGGGATATTTGACAGTTTATGTGTTAACACGTGGACTGAATTCGAAGGCAAACTGCTTGTGGCCACTGCTATTGATAGAATTTGTCAAATAACTGAAGCCAATAAAGGCCAGTTAATGCAATGGACCAACGAATCAAAGGAATACAACAAATATAATACCAGTTGCCTATCAACTACAAGAACTACTCCATTTGATTTTGAGGTAAAATTAACGGAAAATTAGAATTTTGCATGCTCTGAAGAAATGATCTGCAAAGTGACTAATAATCTCACGAGTCATAATGATTTGATTGATGTCCAATTACTGGATCAAATCAAAATGATCGAAACTACTAAGAACAATAAAATGTATAACAAAATAGGTTTATAACGAATAGAAAAATTGTATTATATTATGTTTTTTTTTTTTTTTTAGAAAAAAACTCACAGATAATCAATTAGATGCACTTTTAAAAACCGATCCGATATTTGCATTGCAAGAATTATGTAAGTATCCTAATTGGATACTACCGGAGTAAAATTTTTTCGAAGAAGGTGATAGTAAGAATTTCACTTATTCGGTATAGTGCACAGTCATGACGTTAAAAGTCAGAGGTAAGTGACTGAATTAAAATATCTATCACAATCGACAAATGATCAGTGATCCTTTGTATTAATTGAATAGTCGGAGGTCTGTTTAGGAAAATTGCTAAACGGCAAATCGCTACCGAAATGTACAATAATGCGAGAAATGGTATTAGTAGTAAAGTTTCTTTGGAAAAAGATTTTCCCGAAATGATACCCGAGGATAATGACATAATCAGTGATGCATGTATTTTGACGTCTGCGAAATTCCATTTAAAATCGGACATCACAGATGTTATTGATGCAACTGCATTTAATTTTGGCGACGAGAATGTGTACGTAGAAGTCACCAAAGAATCAACGTTTGAAACTGAAATGTCCAATGTGGTCGTAAGTCACCCAGTGTCGCTTGAAGAGAACGAGACTAGTAGTTTGATCGAGCCTTTTGAATTCATTAACCACAACGAAAACCACGTGCCACCATTAAATGAATTGGTTATTGATAACGATGGCAAACAATCAATGTTTGCCCCTGTAAACGTCAATTTCGCTTAACGATTTTGACCGTCAAATAATCCGAGTGTGCGCAAATTGAAGGTAATCGCATTCGTTTTATATAATCACATAAACCGTATATACGTATCGTGTAACAAGTAATTTATGTGTACAATTGTTATTCCGTCACAGGAAATGAACGCCATAAGCATGCTTACTGTACCTTCAAATTTCGAACTATTGCAAAGAATCGCAGAAGAAGAACTACTACTGAATTATGACATTTACGAAATATGCCCATATATAATTAGTACGATTTATATAGAGGCATTTATCGTGTAAAACGAAATCGTATTATTACGTATACAGTTACAGGAAAAGATTTTACGGGTGTTCGACTTACGATAAATCATTTTGCACTGACGGTAGTTGGCTTCGGTGAAACGTTATTTGAAGGTCAAGAAGATGCGGCTTATGAGTTTTTGACTTTCTTCAAATCAATCCTAAAAGATTAAATACAGTATCATAGAAGTAGACGTGCATAGTAAGATTTTAAAATTAATTTAAAGTAAAAGATAATTTATCGCTTATTATCTACTTCGATGCACTATTAGCGCTCGATATCAAAAGTGGAAATTTTTTTTTTACATCTCACATCCCGTATATTAAACTTATATGTATTACTTATTTATAAAATTGTATACTAATAGTGCGATACGAGCGGATTAAACAGAATTTCCAAAGTTAGCGATCGTCTGTGTTCGAATCATCCTATTCAAACAATAAGACCTGATAGAAATATAGTTTGTTAGCCATCAAAACCGTACACATTTAATACACATTGAAAATTTCGTTATTTATTTAATTACTCTTCGGGTAGAATATCTTTCTTATTATCGATATCTACTTTTTTTTTTTTTTTTATTTAATTAATGCTTAATATAATACTTCACAGAAAAATTACATTATTTAATTCACATAAGATAACAGTCTAATAAACTGCGCAATACGAATTGGAACACAAAACTTAGTTTTAGTTTGGTGTTTTTTATGTGTAGTGTATATTTACGGTGTATTTTGTTTGAAAAATCTAACTTGCACCTTTTACTTAAAAAAAAAAAAACATTTTGCATATTTTTTTTATATTAATGATATGAATCAGCTTAATTTATAGATTTTTATTGCATATAAATCCGGGCCCTAATATTTATTTATACCATGTTGTGTCTTGGTGTTGCTATCGCAGCTGAATTCCATTCATTTATTATGATTATTAATTATACTTAAATAAATATTGTTAAAAATATTTTAAAATTCTGGAAATATATTTTTAAATTTGGTAGTAGAAGGTGGGTTATGGTGAACTTTCAAAGGCTCATTTGACTAACATGCCCAAAAATGTATTTAGCCTCCCTCATATAAAAATCCTGGCTACG
The DNA here is from genome assembly GCA_034509805.1 of Sipha maydis. Taxonomy (NCBI): domain Eukaryota; kingdom Metazoa; phylum Arthropoda; class Insecta; order Hemiptera; family Aphididae; genus Sipha; species Sipha maydis. The sequence continues at coordinate 32,187 of JASXSY010002581.1, read as the reverse complement.
CTACTGTATTCTGTCTTATGTGCTCCGTTTGCGACTTAACCATAAATATCAAACATAAATTTCTGTTGATATCTTGTAAATAACAGTAAAGTATAGTCGTCGTTGTTTTCACCATTGAAAAATATTCAGTGTTGTCTTGTGCAGTTAACATCTAAGGTATTACATCATGTCGCATATATTTTTAATGAATGAACTTTCATCATATTTTTGCATTATAGTTATACAAGTTAAAGTAAAAATGATTGTTGCCGCCTTGAACAGTCGGAAATATATATATATATATATATATATATATATATATATATATTTAATTATTATTATCTTTAACATTAACAAATATTCATTACAGTCGTTACAGAAAGGTTTCTGCAGAGATATGACAAAGTAGTTGGTTATACACACGCATTTAAATTATATCTGTTTTGTGAATTTAATGAATGAATGTGTGTATCTATGTGTGATTTTTCTGTCTTTTATCGATAAGCATCTAATAACGTTGTGTAAATTTTATAAAAAATGTAATTTTTTAGTGTGTGCGATAATCGTAGTTTATTATTATTTTTTTACTTAGGCTAATCGCCACAAATTTAATCGCAAATTGCTGTTTGTATTTTTATTAATTTTAATTATTATTTTTATATTTATTAGAGCACTAATCATACCAAATCAATAAATTTAGCAGACGTTGAATTGCCAATTAAATTGTATTATTTGTGTGTCTATATTTTCTACACCATATTAACATATTTTGATTATTTTTATTATTTTTGTGAGAATTATATAAAATTAACTAGCCAGTTTTCACATAATTAAATTGTAAGTTCATTTTTAAATTTAATATTCGGTCAATAAGGTCTTTATTTTTTTCTTAAAATTAATTTTAATATAATTTCTTTAATAATTGATTTTTATGTTTAGGATTATTTATTCGTGGAACTGACTTTATCTCTGCTGTTTTTTTTTTTTTTTGTATCTGCTACTTCACTACACATTCAACCTTTAATTATAATTATATTTATTAACTATCAATAATAAACATTGTTGTCAGGATGTGCGTCTTATTGCTAGAACGCTTTCGGACCGTTCAATGATTTCAAACTTTTTACTGAAACAAACTTAATACAGTTGCATTAGATTAATAACCTAACCTTACGATTTTTCTTTAAATCAATAATTATAATTATAGAAACATTCCTAACGAAATTCCTGCAGTCGGAGCTGATTCACTATCTCAATATGTTATAAAATGTCAGTTATAAAAATGATATTCATTCGATCACAAAATAAAAACCTTGAAATCATATGAGATTTGAAGATTATAGCAAAATAAGGTCATTGAAAATTAAATGTTATGGGCACATACAATGTTAAAATAGTAAAATTTAATATTTTTACTCTAATCAGATATCACGATTTTGATTTTAATAATAATATCAAACTATTTTAAGAATGAAATGAAAATAAATACACGATAAATATAAGCATACAATGTAATCAACTTAATATTGCATCAACGATATATTTTTATTTTTTTCTAAAGAGACATGCGTTATATATTTCTCAATCTACGTGTAGCAGATTATTATTATTATTATTATTATTATTTATTATGTTGTAAACTTTTTATAGGATAGTTGTATGAATTGTATTATTAATAAATTTAATATTGTTACGAATTAACGTTATGACGATTAAAAAGGCACTTGCTACTGCATATGTAAATGTACAGTACAAAGGACTATATATTAATCATTTAAAATTAAATAAATAAATTTAATTTTAAAACGTGATCTAAATCAATAACATATAGCTGCTGTCCAGTTATTTACTTCACCTACGAAAAAAATATTAATTTTTATTGTATTGAAGACATATTAGATTACTGAAGATGACACGTTATATTTAAATATTTAAATGAATATTTTTTTTTTCTTAAAATTAATTTTGATATAATTTCTTTAATAATTGATTTTGATGTTTAGGATTATTCATGGAACTGATTTTTACAAAATGTAACTATGCCCTTAAATTGCCTACATAAATCGTGTAATAGCCGTGTTACATTTATACATGTAAAAGTTGTCATAAAAGTAATAATAATAATGATAATATTGTTTGCTATAGGATAAATTGCAATTTAATTTTAAATGTTTAAGACAGAAAATATTTAAAAATATTTATTAAGGTGCAAATAAGTTAATATGTCAAATAAGTCAAATAAGTAATATGTACATGTCATATTCTTTTTAGAATTTCTTAATTTCTTTATTTTTTAAGATATTATAATATTAAATAGCGAGGATAATGAATATTTGGTAGATAGAAAATTTGTTCGTATTTAGAGTTTAGTTTAACTCAGTTCTAGAAAAACTTTAATATTGTTTAATACATTTTAATAATACTTTAAGTTTAATAATTTAAATAGTTTTTCTAAAATTAAGATAGAGAAATGCTTACGTATAATATTGTAATTACAACGGTGGAGCTTTAAACGTTTTATGGGGAGATTAAACATTCTAAAAAAATATTTTGAATTTGAGTGAGTACTTAATTGTATGTTATAAAATTGGTATGCCATATCATATTCGCATATTCTAGTTAAGAAAGTATTAATGAGAAATACACTAAGAGAATGAGCAGCGTGGAAATATTTACAAGTGCGTTTAAAAATATTTAAATTGGCCTTTTTAATAATATTATAAGAAAACAGATATGAAAAAATTATTATGCAGTAGACCCATTCATATTTGTTCCATTTATGACAATGTGTAGAATTGACTATTCGTATTTTAAATTAAAAATCAATATCCAAGACAAAATAAAAACATTTTAAGTGTACGAGAATACATATATATATATATATATATATAAATACTTCGACAAAATAATAAAAATATTTTAACATGTTGGAGTAATACATTTCACTGTATTACTCATGTTAAGATTTTGATAAACTTTTAATAACTAATTTATATATTATAATTAAAATTTATCAATAATATAATAATACTCCTTAGAGCCAATAATGTAACTATGTGAAGTTTTTGTGATGAAAAAAACACACTTGATTGTATTGAACAATTATAAAATTTAGATCGAACAATCGTGTGAAATATTTTAAACAAATTATGGCCTAATAATATATTAAAGTTGCTCAATTTTATTTTTATGAATAACTAAAGGTTTTGAAATAATTTATTAAAATTATTATAAATTATAACTTATTGTTTGATTTTAACAGACGTTTGTCGTTGTTTTATATATTGTATTTGAAAATATAGACACATTTATATCCAAGCAGTCGTTCGATTATATCAGAGTCCAGTATATTGAAAACGATTGACGAAAGAATAATTTATACAGTGCATTATTTATCGGAACGTTTAAAATGTAAATACATAAAACATACATGTTCCAGCACTAGATTGAGTACAATTTGTGTATTGTATTTATTTTTTTCTTCCGATTTCGATACAAACGCTACGGTTTCAATTGAATATTGAAATTTTTTTGGCGATTCTTTAGATTCTTTGTGCAACTTGGCGGCGTGTCACAGTCATCGTTGTGTCTAACGGGGATATTAGAGTTCCGGTGACGCGGTTATCGTCAGAACGACGTTTCGTTATCGATCGAAGAGTCGACAAAAGTTCCTAACTAGGCGTTGAGTTCCGTTGCTCGTAGTTCTCGCGTAAGCTTTCATCCGGTTCCCGAGCGTTCGGCGTCGGCAGCGATAAGTAAGGGCGATGAGCGGTGGGATGGGGGTGAGAAGGCGTTGAGAAGTCTTTTGATGGACACGACCGCGTGCTCGCCCAATAAGATGAGCTGTTCTTTCGGGCGATTACCGTTGAGTGGTTCCAGTCACCGAGCTGGCGAACCGCCATCGAATAAGAGCGAACAAGCTTCCGTGATGCGCAGTCACTAAAACGGCCAGAGATAACGGTAGTGATTGGCACTCCGAGATCAGGTGCACGCGCCACTCCAGGGTACGGCGAAATTTCCGGTCGCCTCGAAAACTCAACGCGTAATGATTATGGATCAATCGTGTTCAGCGTTTACCAATATTGACATTTTATGTCTTTACTTTGGCGCATAGAATCGAAAAGCGTTACCGAAAAAGCGTTACATATCATTCCTTAGCAACACCCCTTTGCAACCGTCTCCTAGCAACATTCTAATATTTATATATTTTTATAATATTTATAATATAATATTATATATATATATAAAGTTATAAAATAAAAAAAAAATTGTATACTTATATTACTAATAGCAATCGTGTCCTTATTTTTTATCAATTACCCTATAAATATAATCTATATATAGTTATGTGCTACATATGATGACAAGGACGGCAAAGACATAAAATGTGGTAAGTACTTCATTGCAGACTCGTATGCAATATGGCATTTTTTTTATCAAAATCACACCGTCTATGTTTGCACAGCGCTGATAACTCCGTGGAGCTATTTCCGCGTTCGTGAACCGATTGCCTCGTTGAAAGTCTTAACGATAATACGGTTATTATTATTATTATTATTATTATTATTATTACATTCATGAACACCACGTGCCAATGAAAAAGGTTCTCGTTAGATATTTTCATGAGATTCGTCGTATATTCGGATACCATGTGCATTTTTTCAGACGCGGGGATCGATTTTTTTTTGTCGATCCAATAAGACAAGTGTTGTACAAAGCATACGTTTGACGGGATTTCGGTTAGACGTATGACGGATGTCTTCCACCGTAGTCGAGTGTTTGAAAATAATGAACGTACCAATACGTTATGATGTATCTGCGAGAGGATTACACCTGTACCGACTAGATCGATTAGATCGTTATAGGGTTTGGTAAACACAAAATCACAAACATCTGACGAATATAATATCATTTCCGTTGGGAACAGATCTAGCCGGGGTTTGGTAAACACAAAATCACAAACATCTGACGAATATAATATCATTTTCGTTGGGAACAGATCTAGCCGTACGAATACGGTCTTTGCGCGTCCGCAAAAACGAGACAGCGCGCCGCTCCGGTGGCAACCGGGTTTTTTCTCTCGGAAAATGATCGACGATTGCCGACGTCATCTCTGCCCGTTCGTTACCGGTGGCTATCGGAGTGCGTTCAGCAGGCGTCCATCGCACAACGCACACACGGCCCGAACGTATCCAGCCGACATTGCGTGCCGCCGACGGTCCCTCGTGACGCTCGCGCGTGAATCTCTTTTTTTTGTCTTCTTTCCCTGTGCGCGATTGTGAAAATGCTGTGCGTCACGCTACCCTAACCTGTTCCGGTTCCTGTCACGTTGGTCCCGTTTCATACGCGCGAGGTCGTTAACCACGTGTCCGCGTGTGTCTTTCGAGTATCACCGTCCGGTGCGTACTCCTGATTTGTTTGCAATCGGCCGCGGTTGATACCGTTGCCATACCGTAACTCTGCCGTCCGGCCAACTCGCCATCACTCACCATCAACGGCGTCGTCTTGCTTCGATTTTTTTTTTTTTTTTTTTTGCAACACGCGTTACTATATTTTAAATAATATTTAGCCCCAGGTTACGTATACGTATATATATATCCTCATTCCTTCTTGTTTTATTTCCTTACAAAGTCCACTTTATTCTATTCTAACTTCTCTCCAAGCAAAATGTCACGGTACCACGACCGGCGAAATACACCGAATACATTTATTCATTGGATTTTTATGGTCCCAGTCCACAATTGTATATTCGTAATAGCTTATAAAATATTATATCCTAGTAGCACTACATAACGCTGTCATATAGTTTAGCTAGTATTAACGTAATATTTCATTCTGTACGTCTACTAATTTTGATAACAGTTTACGATCAAAGCCAGGAGAGCTTGTAAATGCAATAATTAATAATAAACCCATGGTATTTTGTTTTGTTGTTAGTTCACCTCACAATTGGAAGTTTTTGTGTTTTTTTGTGTTAACATCTTAAATTTAAACTAAGTAACTTTGTTTCGGGATCCACAATCATCCGGAATTTAATAATATTCCGATATTTCAACGCTAAACATGGTTTATGATAATAATACTCTTTCTAAGTGTATGTTCATAGATGTATTGAAAAAAATATTATATTATTACAATAAAAATAATAAACATCTTGCATACTGATAACTATATGCTACTATAATGTATATTTATGATGCAATTTGGATACAAGGAGGTAAATCCATTTTGGAATGTTTGTTGTCTAATCGAAATGAAAAATAAATTAACCGTGATTAAAGAATTATGGTTTGAATCACATTAATATCGGAAAAAACTGATCATTTTGTAATATATATATATATATATATATATATATGATTTTGCATAATATACAAATTTATATTTCAGTTCCAAATTTAATTTCTTATTGGGTATTTCGGTTAATTTATGTGAAATATTTCCTCATTTAGTATATTTACATAAAATTATAGATACGAAGAGAATCTGTAAAGAAATGTTTGCATTTTAATTCGACTTCACCGATTTATTTATGCTAATCAAGTTTATTTTTTATTTTTTCAGACTTTTCATTTTAATTGATAATATGAAATGTTTGAAAGTTAAAGAATTAAAGTATGTTAATTAAAAGTTATGTAAAGAAATATTTTCGATAATCTTATATTCTAATAATTTATATCAGAATATTATAAAGACACTAATATTACTTTCATATTATAAATTTAAAAGATGTTCGGTTGTATACATTTTAATATATTATATGAAATATACAAATATAATATATATATTAAGTATACATTTTTTATTTATTTTTTTTTAAAAGTTGAATTAATTTTGTTTGAAATTTTTAATTATCATATCTTTGAAATAAATATATATTTCTTTTTTTTCATAATAAGTAATTATTATATTTTATATTATTGTGTAAATATAATTATCAAGTACTTAATTTGTGTAAGATATGAGTTATTATATTATAAGCAGAATACTATTTTAAACTATGTTCAGGTATATAATCTTCTCTTACAAATATAATTATTTATAACCTATTTAACATTGTTGTTATTTCAATTGATTTTTTTAAAAAAAAACTTAATTTACAATTGATTAGTACTTGACGTTTCATACTTATAGTTATATTAATGTAAATATATATATATATATATATATATATAATGCTTACAGATCTAGTTCTATTTTTCGAATGCACCGACGATTTTTCAATTTACGTAACTAAATTATATTGAAATTAAATTAGTTGAAGAATAATTATTGGAATTTAAGATTGTGAATTAACTTAAGCAAATGGTTAATTAAATTTTTGACAACTCTAAAAAAAACCTAAGCACTCCGTAATATAACATTAATATTCAGAAAATCACTCATGTTTATTTTGACTTTACTTGTAAGACAATAAAAGACAATTTGCATGGTAATTTGAATAAACACTTGCATCACATACAGTTGAAATAAGGTTTGAAATACTTAACGTATGTTTATTCTAAGTACAATAATATTGTTTAAACATTGAAATGTTTCTATAGAGTGAAGACGAGAACCAGACGAATCAAGAGACTCTCGATATTTAGACTTATTTGATAAGCGTATTTGTTTTTTCTAGAATTTCGTTACATTTTTGTTCATTCAACTTTTCTTGCGAGAGCCCACGAGTTTCTGATTTTTTGGCAAATAAAAATAAAGCATTCTAACTACCCTGTTTCAATAAATAAGAGTACGAGTAGGAGTATGTGTATGGTATATATATACGATATAATTATTTTATTTTATTTTATTTATAATAAAAACTAGCTGATCCCGTGCACTTCGTTGCTCGTTAAATATACCAACTCCATATGACTCTAACTTTGTTCAATTTGTTATTTAATATTTGGTGGATAATGTTCTAAATTTATCTTAAGTTTTCTCTCCGGAATAAAAATTCTGATTCACAGCAGTATATTATCAGGTGGGCGATCTACCTGCGGTAGATCGCGGACCTAGTGCTGTTTGTACGTACCTTAGTGTATGATTTAAAACTAATAAAGTATCAAAGTTAAACCAAGTTTGACATAATATGGTGGATTAATATAATCAATTAATACATAATTCTAACCTAACCTTAACGTACTAAAATCCGTAGTGTAGAATTGTATTGTTGATCATTTGCATTAGTATTTCGAACTATTTCTGTTGTTCCGAACGATGTCATTTAAAAAGATGAATTGAATGTTCTAATTGACTTCAGGAACACGTTAGAATCTGGATCTGTACCGATAAGTAAACCGTTCAATGGTTCAGATGGTGTTTCAATTTCAGGTAGTTGCATATTTCCTGATGCGCAACACATTCCGACTGGCTCATTTTTTAATTTGAGAGCATGGCAGTGTGGGCATTTCTTGTCCATAGCACAAATTACTACTTTTGAATGAACATAATATTCAATATCGGGCTCATACTGGAATGCTAGACGCAGGAATAAATCAGATATAAATGTTCGATGTACCTGTTGGCGTTGTTGGTCATTTGCTCTGCATGAGTCAACTACGAATTATTCGCACTATCGGATTGGCATTGTTCGTCTGTTCTTTGCGCTCTTCTATTTCTCATGTTTGTAGCTGCATTTGTTCTACGACAAAAATTGGAATTCTGGCGTCTTCTTGGCATTTTTAATGACACAAACAAATAGAAAATATTCAAAGTACTTATTTATGTTTTTTTTTTTGGTTACTTTGCAACGTCGGGTAATTCATTATATTAACCACTAATAAATAAATATTATTCTCAAATCTTATAACCCCCATAGCAACCATAGCAACCATAGCAACCATTTATAATCAAAAACAAAAATTTCTATCGTAAGTTTCAAAATTCCTGTTTTAGCACCTCCCGGGGGTGGAGTTAGGTCCATATATAAACCCTATAAACCCGCTCCACGACATTCTCTATCATAAAAAAAAAAATCAAGATAATCGGCCTAGACGTTCTTAACTGATGCAATGTTATACATTTTTTGTCTCCTTTTTTATATATATATAGATAATATATTAAAACAGGTTTTTTTATTTTATTTATTTGATGCAATTTATTAAATTATTTAAATTATTTCAAATTCATCATTATACATTTTAATAGTTATTTTCGAATAATTTAATTTCCTGATACCAATTAGAGATAGGATGTATACAAAACACTTAACAAACTATTCGACACAAAACGAGTTATAAAATCTTTGTGGTTGTATTATTTATTTTTGAATTATTTAACCATGGCAATAACGTTGAAAAATATTATTTATATAATTTATGGATTGCAGTAGACACATTTTATCTTTACATTTAACTTTATTTAACGTTGATAACACAATTTAATCAAGCAATTTAAAATAAATCTAATATTTATTAATTGTTTTAAAATATACCGTTTAAATTGGAATGTGAGTAGTTTAATTAACTCATACTATTCTTGTATACGAACAGTATTACAGTATTGTCGGTGATTTATATTCAAATTTAAATATATTTAAAAATACTTAATTAATTACAACTCAAATGATTGACTTTTTTGTACGATTTATATATGATAAAAAATATTGATTACATTTCATTCAAAATATGATTTATTTTATTTTTTCTTAATGATTTACTAACTTCAATAACTAAGATTATGAGTCAATGTTTTTATAAATACTTCATTTATGTACTGATTTCTGAATTTATAATTTTTAACGATAATACATACTACATTTACAATATGCTAATTATGTTGGATAATCTAGAATTTGTTAATTAGATTGTATTTTGAGATGAACTTAATGGTTGTCGGTGTTTGTTATTTGTTGAGATATTCTTTGATCTGGCGCCTGGGGCTAAAGTGGTATATGTTGGAGTGTATATAGGACATATTTTAAATATATATTTTATTGTAACGGATGTTTCACATGAATTGTATATAAGTAGATGGTCTCTGTTTATTAGATAGAAATGTATTCAATTCCTATTCAAATAATCGTTATGTTTTGTTATCTGACGAGTACAAAAGCACTATGAAATATACACTATAGAGTTGTTTCAATGTAGTAAATTTTTAGAGTCAAATCATGGCTGATGTAATCAAATATTTATCCATCACTTACAATAATTGTCATTTTAACAAGCACTGTGTGATTTATTCAACATACTTGGATAATTAAGGAAAATATAGATTCATTAAAGATGAACAACGATGGTTGTCAACTCCATATATACGTAACAATTAAAAGCTCCTCTGAGTGCGTATAATTTATATTAAGATATTAAACTTTCACTATCACAATTACTAAATATATGAGTACAAATCTAATGCTGTTTCAAATATAAAAACATTAAAAATATTATGATATTCATTTGCACAATATTTTATAAAAATATCATGGGTTGAGAAAATGTAGTTTTTTAACCTAGGTTACTCTGTTACAAGAACCAATAAATTATCACCATGGAATGGCAGACAGTAACAAAAAAACTAAAAAAACCTTTATCTAATTAATTTTAAGATAAACATATAAACCTCTACCAAATGTCATTGCTTCAACATATTTAGTTTTAATTTTAATTTTTCAATAATATACGTTATAATTATAATATTTTTTCAAGTAACAGGTTTATAATAAAACATATTAATTATATCTTATGATTGATCATTTAAAATAGGCTTGTACTTTTAAATTTGATTTTAATTAAATCACATTACATACCTTAATGTAATTTCTACTAATCTTAAAATATTTATCTGCGTACAGTGTGTTAGATATTGTGACGGTCAGAACAAAAATTTAAATCTTTTTCACTTTAAACAATTGTGAAACTCAATTACAATATAATCTGAGTGTTCTCAAAAATTGCCCAAAAAGTTAAACGCTAAAGCCATAACTACTAATAATCTACAAGGAAATTCATCCTATACTCTTTTGCTTGTTACGAGAGAACTGATTATGTTTTGTTATTTTTAATAACTTTTACGTTTGTTGAATAACAAAACTATAATTAAGTTTAAGTCCTGAAGTATACAGCTTTTTCGATTTATTCGTTACAAATAGTAAAATAATTTATGTTTTCTTATGTGTGGGTAAAAATAATGTTATTTATGATATAGCTATGGTTATATAAAATTAAAATATTCTTATAATTTCAGAAGAGCTATAAAAAATAGTTATTATTAAGCATAAGAATATTTCAACTTTTCAATTACCATTTTAAAATCAATACGACAGAGTTGATGTTACTTTCAATACATGTATTTTTTTAACATTTTTTCATGAACCATATAAACCCCTAAAAATATTACATATATTAAATCTATATGAGCTAATAAATATTTAAACAATTTATATTGATTACTTTTTTTCTTAAAATAATAAAAAAAATAAATATTTTTGGATTCAATAATTGTGTACAACACATATATTCATATGTTTTTCTACTTAAAAACGAATTAATATATTTTGTTTACTATTTTTTAAATACTTATACGATTTATGACTTCTATTGTAAAATGTATAACTCAATGAAGTTTTAAATTAGTTTGACTGTACAAATAAATATATTTAATTAATACAATTAATTATGTTTTTTACAAATACAATTAAACTATAATTCTTAGTTTTAAAAGTTAATTAGTATTTTATTTTTATACGATTTCATCATAAATATTCATCGTAAAAATACAAACTCATTTTACAAAAAAAAAATAAGTATCTTATATTTCTGCTTTATTTGATGAAAAATCAAAGCATACAATTATTTTACAATTATACTCACAACATTATAAATATTGTTCGGTGTTGTCGCTCGTATTTTGTAAAATGTATTTCACTGTAGCACTAAATAAAAATTAATTATACTAAAAACTACAATATTTAGCTTACAATTTTTAACCACAGATATCTTAGAAAATATAGAGCAGTTACGATAAAGAAATTAACGACTCAATACGAAAATATTTATTTTTTGGACCAATATAGTTATTAAAATGTGTACTTAGTTATTTTTATCTGACTTATTAGGAATCTATGTCACAGATATATTCTTCCATAGTTCCCGTCAAAATAAACTGTGTGTTGATCCATTTTATTAAATTTATTCTTCACATTTAAAATCATTGTTGTATTACATGTTTGGTCGAACGTAATTGTTTTTGACTTGACTATTCATGTCTGATTGTAGTATGACTTAGTTTTCTATTCTAAAATATGGTATGATGAAAAATACGATGAAACTACTCCCATAGTATATTATTGGCTTTCGATATATTTTGATCTCACTATCCTACTGTCGAAAGAAAGAAAAAGTTCTTAAAAAACATTATTTGTGTATGTAAGTAACATTCCATATGATCCACGGATAAGAAAATGTTTACAAAAGTTTGATTACAAGGATAAGTGTTTAAGTTGAATAAGATAGAATAAATATAATAGGATAAATAAATATAATTTCATATGCTTATTGTTAAAATCGATTTGTAAATTTGCAAGGAATTAAGTACAATACGTTAAACTATTTTTAATTATTTTTGAAGAATTTAAATTCATTTTAGTTTTGCTGGAGACAAGAATTACACGAAAGATTTGTTTGTATTTTCTAGAATTACAATATTTTTTATTAAAATGCTTTTAATATCGAACGTAAATGTTTCTGCCTGTTCCAATTAAATACTATTTTATCATATGCTATTTAAATCCAATGATATTACGAATTTAGAATATAAATATATAACATATTTTTATATATATATATATATATATATAGGAAATATAATTGTATAATTAGTTTAGTTGTAGTTGTTATTGTAGTTGTTATGGCATTACCGTATTTAAATAAAGTACATGTGTTTTTGAAAATTGTTATATTTATGAAATAAATAAATACACCAAAGTTAATTTATTTGTAATGTTTTCAAACTTAATGAACATAATCTGATCACTATAGTATATTTTTGGCGATATAACTATAATACGTCTGTAAACAATTCTTTTATTTTTCCATTGTTTCCTTTCCTTATAAATTGTATGAAAACAAATTAAATTTAAAGATTTCCGTCTGTTCAAAGTTATCAGTTTTCACAAGTTTCACTGTTCATCCATACTAAAAACGGAGACTAATCCTAGTACCTACGTGTCTGCTTTAGTGTTACAAATAGTTTATGTTGCTTATTCTGATATTGTATTACGTTCATTTTTGGTAAATATACTATACACATCGAAGGGATTTGTCTTTTTATAATTGTATATGATTATTTTTGAATGAAAATAACATTATCGAATCACTTAAAACATTTTGTAGAGTAACCACAAAAACTTAGTAAATTGTATTGCTTACTATAAATAACTTATATGTAAGTAAATTGTTCCTCGAAGAAAATTCTAACTGCTATTACATTAATATAACTCATCTTCGTCTTTTTTTTTTTTTTTATAAAAATAATCATGTTCAATGGTAAATTAGTTATAAATAAAGTAAGAACTGTTACCTATGATTGGTCCATTAAAATGTATCCAAATAAATATTGTACAATGCAACTGATTTTAATGCAATATGCAAACTGAATATTGTGAAATGTATTTTTTTTCTAGGTTATTTACTATAAGAATTGTAAACAATAAAAAATAAAATAATTCATTGTTTGCTCAAAAAAAATTATGATTTTCAATGTTTTTGTAAAAAACAATTAACATAATTTAGAAAAAAAAAAAATTTTATAATTAAATATTCTCAAATTAAAATGGAAAAGTCCATGTGAAAATTATTAAATTTATAAGCTATTATTTGACTTATACTTATATCAACATGGTAAAAGTATGGCTTTGTAGTAATTTAACATTTGAAGTAAATTTTTTTTTTTTTTAATTTTATTTTACATAAACAATCTATACAATATTGCACAATACAGCATGAAAAGGTGTGATTAAGCAGCCACCCATTAGTGACTTTTGATTAGGCGAATCTTTTCAGTTTTTCTATTATTATTTATTTATTTATTTTTTTTATTTTTGACTTTAAATATTAAAGTTTTGTAATAAATCTCGGCACCACTTTCTTTTTAACTTACGGTTAGGATTTCCTGGGAGTGTACGAATAAAGAAATCTTTTATAAGAGGGTTAGAATGAGTTTGGAGTCGTTTATGGAAGCGCGTGTAAAGGATGCGAGCCTCTTCTACTATTGTTTTCATATGAAGACCATTATGAAGTGTTAAATTGGTGATGTAGGGTGGAGTATTAGATAGTCTTCTTACAGAGATATTTTAGAATGTTTGAATTCTATCGGTATTGGATTTTTTGGCCGCACCCCATAATTGAAGGCCATACGTCCATATTGGTTTAAGTAACGCTTTATAGATTAATAATTTAGTGTTCAGAGTGGAGAATAATTTTTCTGAATAAAAAAGGTCTGAACATACGTATACGGTAATTTAATGTTAGTCTTTTGGTTCGAAGATGTTTATTCCATGTCATTTAAAATAAATAAATTTAATAAAAACGGTATTATATAACAATGTTTTTAGTCAGAATTTTACAACTGTGATCATTTCTGTTCTTTAACGAGGTTTTGTTTGTTTTAATAGGAAATATTTTAAAATATTCAGATAATTTGCTTATGACATCTGCATTAAAAAATTTTCAACAACATTGGTCAACTTAAATGTCTTTCATCATAACACAAAATGAATTTTTTTGTTAGTATAATCATTTTAATATAATGTGATATAATTAAAAATCGGTATAATTTTTTATTTTTTATTTTGAGACTAAAATTAATTTAAATGAAGTAATATATGCTGTATTATATAAAATCTGCATTAATTTATATGAGAAAACTAAATTTATTCATCATATAATCAATAATTTTGCTGCTTTTATGAATATTTTAAATTACGTCATGATTTTAAATACTGTTTATGTAATAATTATAATGAATATAATACATATCATTAATAACTTGAAATAATTGAAAAAAGCTATAAAGTGGTATTCATTGATCATCGAAAGTACTTAAAGTGCATTATTTTTGTTCAGTTTTTTGGTAAGTGTTAGTTCATGTTTTCCAATTCTTATGTATATGTATATTTGCCATACGAATAAATAAATAAAATGTATATGTATATTGATGTAGAATCAAATGTGTTATTATTGTGCTTCTATTTTAATTCAAATATTAAATTAAAAAATTTTAACCTAATTTTATTATTCTTTTATAACTTCGTTTACATGATATTATATATTTATAACCGTAAATTAGTATACAATAATATTATAATCGTCACTGATGCAAAATAGGTAATAACGTAAATTTCTAACATTAATATACGATGTCTTCAATGTCTAAAAATTAACCGAAAATATAGGAAATTTAAAAAATAAATATTTTGGTTACACATTTACGACTATAATTATGATATAAAATTAATTTCTAAAACTGATAGACAATATTGACAAATTTGTTTATCGTAATATTTAAATTAGGAATGAAACTTAAAAAATATAAGATCAATTATTTATATATAATAATATTATATATATATATATATATATATATATATATATATATATGATAGTAAATAATTATATTAATAAATATTATATTAATTATAATTATATTATATATAAGATCAATTATACATAATTATTTATTTTCAAAATTTATTGTACCGTAACATTTTGAATTTCATAAAATTTTTTTTACGACCACATCTATTAATTTTCCATCCTATTTTACATCTTGTATATATCATGTGATTCCACGATTCCATAGCCAACAGTCTCACGTACTTCCTTACATTTAATTAATGGATTTTACAACGCAATGCTGTTTCTTATTCAACAAACAATTATCTTATTTAATATTTTTGTCAATTATTTCTTAAACAGTCATGAATAATTGTCATTCACTAAGTAATATTTAAATATTTATAAATTCATCATTGTCTATAAATAATGTGTTTCTTTTCAATGTCGTTGAATTTCTCGTCAATCTCGTATACTGTCTAATTTAATTGAATATGTCGTTATTGTTTAGACATTTATGTTAATTATTTAATTATTTTTATTACGGTTAATAATATATATAATGAATATCATACAAACATATTTAACATATTTTATTTTTTTACTTGATAAAGATAAATATAAATATAACATCTTACGATCAACTTTTGTCCATAAATTATACAAAAATATTTAAATATTTACATTATAGTATACTTATTTAGCAGGCAGAATTTAAAAGTATATGTTTTCATTTTTTCTTGACGAGTACCTTACTTTTTATCCTATATTTTTTCTTTTTTTGAAACTCAAACAGAATGATGTTGTGCAGAAAACTTTATTTCAAAGTTAAAATTTAATAAAAACCCAGTGGAAACCAGTAAGTTAGGTAACTGATTAATGAGAAATAATTGGTCATGCATTTGTTGGAATTATTAAATGAATGTTTAATGTTCTTTTTGTTTTTTCGCTTTTTATTAGAATCAATCGATTAAATAGTTCTTATAAATTAAAACGAAATAAAGCTTTTTTTCAACTGACTAGAAATATGGTACATTAACAACTGACTCGTTTGTGTGTATTTTTTTGAAATTCAATCACTGTGAAAAAATAAATCCAAATCCACAGTTAAAGCTATTGGTTGATTTAAAAAATATTGTGAAAAATACCGCGAAATGAATGTTTTTATTTATTTTATTTCTAACACAGTTTATAGTTATCAGTATAATATCGTTTTGTTATTATTTTTTTATCCCAAACGAATCAATGAATATAAATTAGATGAAAACTAAATACAATATTGATTAAATGGTAATATATAAAATATATTACTTTTTTTGTATTTTAAAAATAATATAATGTTGTTGATACACTTTTTATTGTTTAGAAGTAACCGTTTTACTAAAAAATACTCGATAAATCACTCGGAAAATAAACAAATTTTAATTTGCGATAAAAATCAATAAAATAGGGAAAAATTGCTTGCCACTGGAAATTTATTCCATCTCAGATTTAATATAAGGTAATCTGGTCCGGCAAAAGGATTACTGCTGACCGGGCTTTATGCGACATTATTTCAAACGAACAGCTATGGAAGCGTCAGATGGAATAAAAAACGACATGGGCATTAGGTGTGAATGGCAGCCCGAGATATATCGGTCCGAAATTGAGAATAAATGGAATAGAATTGAAGGGTTCGTAGTTTTCCAATTTGAGAAAAGCGGGTAATAGTAAGGAGAAAAAACCACCTATATTTAGAAAACGAAAAATAAATAAATAAAACAAAAAAAAAAAAAAACAAAAAATAAACCGCTGCTGCTTGTTTACCGTCTAATTTATAGACATCAACGCGTGTAAACAACTCATAAACAATGATATTTGGTTGATTTTTGGTTAATTTTAAGCACAAAGGGAAAGTTGATTTTTCCTCAATTATAAATTCTAATTGAATTTATAATAATAACTATCAGACTACATTTATAAAAGCACGAAAATTATTCAAAATGTCCATTCATTTTCTGGAAATATAACGAACATTTCTCTGTGATCCATGTTGGCATATTACTTCTCTCTCATAGAATATAACAGATACATGTAGCAAATATACTATTTTTTTTTCGACCATATATTTTATAGAAGTTTTTGTGAACATTAGAGGTACAATACATTTTATAAGAATTTTGCACATGAATAGTTACCATTTTCTTCTTTATTTACTCTGTCAGCTTTATGGGAAACGAAAAACGTGTGCGTCCCACATCCGAAAAAAAAAAAATCAAATTATTAAAATATTATATTCGATAAAAATTTGAATTTAAATACTTGTAGTAAATTGCTTTAATTTTAAAATTTCCAACCAATATACATTTGATGTTTAGATATTTTATTACATTTTTAAATGTATTAGTAATGAAAATCCATCAAATTTATAAAAAAAACTGTAATACAATTTATGAAATCATAATAAATTTTAAATAAAATGCATAACTTATAGTTTATACTGGTAAAATTTTCTCGTAGGAATTTTTTATTTTACATTACAGTGGACACATCTATGTTTTTTTTTTTTATATAAAAACGTTTTGTAAGTGTTATATAAAATATATTGTTTAGTGGTTATGCTGTTTAATTTTTGAAATTACCGTTAAACCAATTGATTTGCTTTAGAAAATTATTTATAAAGACTCATTTTGATTTTGTTTGAACTTTATACCTTTGATATCAATATTTCGATCATATAATATATTACAAAGAAAATAAGCTCAAAATTATTTGTTATTTCTAAATGAAACATTATAGAAACTTAAAGCGAACCAAATTATTTTATGAAATTCATTTAAATGCGAAATTGTTAACGATGTTATTGGATTGAAGAATTTTCATACATTTTGTCATTGATAAAAAAACTAAATATCGTATTTGGGTTTCCGGTACGAATTTCTATTGAAAAGACGCTTTAAAATAAGTAAAGAAAAATACGATAAGATAGAGAAGAAGAAAATAAAAATCTACAATTAGGTTTGTTTCCAAGTCAAAATCTATAGCACATTTTCGATAATCTTTTTGTTGAATTAATTTTGCCGCCTTAGGCACGCCCGGGAAGAAAGAGAAGAAAAACACTTTTTTTAGCCTTTTTATAAAATCGAAAACTCTTTTTACACTTGCTTGGGGCTTGTCTCACTTGCAAGTATTTAAAAACATTTGCAGCAACATAATAATTATTAAACGTCGGTTTGGTAAACAACCGAAAGTGAACGGTGAAGTGCTTTTATGATGGTGTCACGCAAAGCCGTTGAAGTATCTATCGACAAATTTTAAAGTGCTACGCGTTAATCTGGTTAAGACTACTAAAAGTTCACAACCCTGTATAGGTAAGTAAGTAGCTGTTAGTCTGTTTCCTCGGAACACACCTACAAACACACGCGCGCGCGCACACACAAGCATAAGTACTCGCACACGCACAAACATTCTAACATATACATACACATACAAATAGATGCGTATTCGGTCATTTAACCATAGTTGGCCCGAACCGCATACACCTCCTAAACCTACGTTGTCCGCATCACAACGCTATACGGATGGAAATTTGAATTGCAAATTCGAATTTACCACCACCATCATCGTCATCGAGTAACTTGCCATTTTGTGACGCGGTGTATTTGCCAGCGAGATTGCGTCGCGTCTTCTTCCCCTACATGGCCATCTCTATCACCGTCGAATTTAATAATACACAGATCGTGTAAAACATTTACTGCGACACGAAGGTGTGGAAATCAGCCTTTGAATAAACGTAGTACGTGTGTTAGTATAATAAACAGTCATCTGTGTATATTAAATAGCTTAAAAATATTAGTAACTTTCACGCTATATGCACACACACACACACACCCACACACACACACCCACACACACACTCATACACACAAACGCACGCACGCATGCACAAATATAATATCTATTACAATATTGGCATAATTATTATATGTCTACAGTGTAACGTGTCTAAAACAGAACCCAAATAAGCCGAAAATCTATCTATATCGGAAACGGATATAATCATGGATAATATCAGTGATATTATATTTGATATGTCGAAATCCCGTCAGAAACGGAATATTTACTAATTCACTGCAATTCCGCTGTAAACAGTTTTTACTGCACATTTTAAGTCAGCAACACACATTTTACATAATATCATTATTATAGTTTTTAATTAAGATTCATTTCTTGGGAAACTTTTTTTTTTAAATCATTGGAGAATTTCATTATAATTTTCTTAATATGTTATACATTTACACTATCGTAAACCGATAAAGATGATGAAATAAAACGTAGTTACGACAGTCCAATGTGATGATAAATCTCGGATATGAATAATCAAAAATGTATTTCGTTCGTTTTCAGTATGATTCAAAAACCTATACAATATTATATTTTCTAATATTTCAAAAAAAAATATTCCTCATTATGTTGATCAATTTTCAAAAATAACACTAAAACTATTTAATACAATTAAAAGTAGAAATTTGTACAAAATACATTTATGTGTATATTTTGCCTATACAAGACGCCGTTTTAAGATAAATAAATTATAAAGAAATACTAAAATATTTATTATTAAGCTGTTTCTATGTGATTGTATTATTTAATAAAAATGTATTATTGTGCACTTTATGTATACTGTATTTAAAGGCAATTCACAAAGTGAGCAGTCCACTTGATTTTTTTCTTAAAATAAAGTTGTTTATTTATAAGCTATAAAAGGTACTTTTTTCAATAAAAATTAATATTTTATCAATAAAATATAAAACGCGACATTATCTTAATCAACATTATTATTTTGTAGATATTTGTGGTTTATATTGTTCGTAAAATAATATTTAACAAAATCTAAATTGAATAAAAAAGTGCCAAAAATATATTTTAAGATATTACTATTGAATTATGATATTCTAGTTTTTACAAGTATTCTGATAAAAATCATTTTCAATTGACTCATATTTCATTACCGTCTAAGAATACGATTAGTATAATTTATAATAAGCATTCACTATGTTATTATTCTTGATACGAATATAATTGCATTTATTTTTTTAAAATAATATTTAAAAAAATTGAAACGTTAAACATTTATGTATTTTAATGTTACAAAAATAGCGATCAATAAATATTTTCCCTATCGTCGATTAAGAAAAAAGTTTTTTTAATTCTAGTTCAATTATAGAAAAACACACTTTAATTTAGAAGGTACCCAAGTTTAATTATATTTATATATAAATAAAAAAAAAAAGTTTTTAAGTTTTGATGGTCTAATAAATAAATATATTGTAAGTTATTAATTTATTTTTGAAGTCACAGTCAAAATAATGAACTCCATTTTTAGATCTCATGTATACGTATGGATCGTAGTTAAAATTGTATTGAATATCTGTTTTATAATAAAAACAAAAGTAATCGAAGTAATAAAAATAACAATAAATTATTATCACAAATTAACAAAACGTTGATTTTCAAACGTAAATTTTCTCGTTTTTTAAAAATGTTCTTATTTCATCATTACAATATATTCTTAACTTTAAATACCTCATGAGCAAATAAAGATTATAAAACTATATCACAGTTATATGTATCTCAATTAGATTTTGCAATAAATTTAATAATTTTCAGTATAAATTAGTTTTATCATATTTTTAACAACAACATTTATTTTGTTAATTTATAACCTCAGTACAATATATGAATGTAATGCATTATATTATGTCAAATATCATGATATAAATTACTAAATGCAATGCATTATATCATTTTATTTTATCTGTAACATAATATCATTTTTATAAAATCTATTATGGTTTGTGAAGCGCGTAGGTACATCAAAATCAAATGCTGAGCTGAGTGAAGAACTAGCGAAAGCGTAATAAAGTAAAATAAACTGTATGAACGGTCCATTGAGTACGTTCAAACCGAATGGCCAAAATGCATGGTTGGAAAATCTCAAACCTTGTACATCTAGACACTATATTTACTCGATAGAAAAAATACATACTTTACGAAAATTGCGTATCCGAGTATACTCTGTCTTGAATTTCTTGCTGTTTTCTGAAAAACTTTATTTGTTCCCGATTTGTATTATGTAAAAATTTAAAATCAATAGCAAATTATTATTATTATGTCTCAAGAACAAATGCAATTTTTAATTCAGGGGTTAAATAAAAGAAATTAGTGTTTTACGTTGTTAGTTATTTTAACATTATTCAAGTTTTATGTTTATCGCTATTGGGAATTAAAACGTTTTTCAACAATTGCATTTACAATACTGACATTGGGCTGTTATAAGTTAACCATCGTCCATCACGATTTTGAAAATATTTCTACCAAATAGTTATCACATCGTTTTATTTATCTTTTCTAGTGATTCAGTACGGTTTTGTTCGTCGTCTTCACATAATTTTCATTTTTTATGATTTATTTGATTATAAATTTGTCCATATTAAATTGTAAACTAAAACTAATCAATAATTTATAACTTTATATAATGTATAACGAATGATCATTGAGAAACGACAAAAAATAGTAAGAGACAAATGAAGAATATTTACGGGTGGATAAGGTTAATTGAAAACAAATAAGCATTATGTATTTTATACTGTTATATTTCTGTAAATATTATTTTTTTATAAATCGTAAATACTTCATAATAGATGAATATAATTCTAAAATTTGAATTATTTTAAGTATATATTCCTATATATAATTGTACCGAAAATCAGTGTTATAAATAATTTATATCAGTGACAAGTGTATAATATTTATTATACAGGAAGTGATAACTATACCCAATAGTAATGTGCCATAAGTCAATAATATCTTGAGTGTGGTGTGTCTGAGTATCTATTGAGTAGTTATGTTTGCAAATGACTAATTAGAGATTAAAAATATCATTAACGGCTGTAGAATGTATTAAATTAAAATTGTTATTAATTATCTATTTTAATTGTTTTTTGGAAAGTTAAACGTTATGATGATAACGTTATAAAAATGTTTTGGAGCATTGGTTTATTTAACATGTTATTTGTATATAAGTTAAGAAATTTAAGTTCGACAATTGTAGTAAGTCAATTTTAAAAATAAACTTACGTTAAACCTATTCATTTTTAAGTTCTGAGTAAAGCAAGTTATTATGGTTTTGTTTTCCATTATATTCGTTGTATTTTAAGTCTTCTTACAGTACAGCGATTACATTTTCATAAACTTGGATATTTCAACTAAACTACTAATGATTTAACTATCTAAAAATATTAATCCCTGAAACATGAAGCAATAAATGATATGATTATTATTATAATAATTAAATTAATAAAATCAAAATCCAATGGTCTACTACTGTTATTTAAAAAATAACTATACATAAATACCAAAATAATATTTTGTATAAACTAATGGTAACGCCAAGGTTCTGTTAATATCTGTCCTTCTCACAATATTGGTTATTTATCTTTAGCTAACTAACATAGTATAAAATGTATGATAGTCATATAATGGTAACAGTGCTATAGGAAAAATCATATTAGCTACAAGATTCAAATATATTGTTACAATTAATAATACAGATGAATAATTCATAATTATTATGATTTAATTAGGAATTTCTACTATAGTAGTATACTATTATAGTATACAATTATTTATTTATTTATTGGAATAAAGAAATGTATACTTTATAACCTGCATTTAATTATACTCTTTTAATAGTTTATCATGCCAATTCAATAGGAAATGGTGATAAAATTGATATGTTAAAACAACAACTTATTTATAGGCTGTTTTTATTTAGATTGTATACATCCTGAAGACAGCCAACGTTTCAACCCAATTTACTGTATTTGTTTTTGTACATTTTTATTCAATTTTAATATTGATTCAGTTCCATTGAGTTTAGAAATTAATTAGTTTTATATTAAATATATTTTTATTCAAACAGTCAAATTATCAATAATTATATTCTACATTTTTATGATCATTATTCCATTTATCCATGCACATTAATTAAATTATTGATAATTTATAATTGCATGTATTCATGTTATCAAGGTAATTGAAATCTATAAACAATTTTTATATTATATAAATTAATATTGAATATATATCTATATATATATTCGAGTATAATGAGATTTATTTTTTATCCTATAAATTAGTTATATCATTAGGCGTATTATTAAATCTAAATAAAAATATATTTTATTGTTTGTCTGTTATTATAAAAAATATAAGCATTTATTTACATAAAATAATTTGGAATTGGCATTTTTTTTATGTAGTATTGTTTTGAAAATTGAATGTCAACAGTGGATATTTTTCAAATAATATTTCATTTTATTGGGTATTCACTTAGAATACTAAGTTAATGAATATAACTAAAAAAAATTTATGTTAACACTTTTGCAATTTTATACTATTATTAAATAAGTTAGTGATTAGTCTATTTGAATATTTGTAACTGTATTATGCCTAATAGCTCTGAAAATTACTTCTAATATGGATGTTGAAAAATAACATATAAATAATACATTCTAAACACGCACTACTTTAGAGTTTATATTCTAATATATGTTCTTCTTATGTTATTTTTGAAATTAAAGCTTCAAAAAATGCATATTTCGATAAGCAGGAATATCGATTTTTGAATAAAATTAAGTATTTAGATTAAGTTAAGATACATAAATGTATTAAAAATATTTGTAATTTATTTTAAATTGTATTTTCACATACCTCAATTTAAAAGAAATATTTTTTTTTAAATTTTATGAAATATCATAAATATCAAAATTAAGTAATGTATCAAATTATTAAATATAAATTCAAGTGAGATAAAATGTTTATGGTATTTATATACAAAGTAAATCATCCAATTACTATAACACTATATTATATAATTTTTTTATATCGTTTACATTCTAAAATTTTAAATAAATATCGACTGATAAAAAAACAATATGATTTAAGTGACTTATATATATGTTATATTGTATATAATATGGAAAAGCAACAATTCAATTTAATTTAAAATCATAAGATCGTATAAGCGCTAGTGTTCTTTTAACCATTAAACCGTATTGTAAAGAGATAATTAATATATGAATTTCGGTACAACTAACATTTAGGAACAAAAATGTTATAAAATTAGGGTCTAAGTGGTACTAATGAAAAATGTGTTCGCCAAGGGACAAGTACGTTGCGCTCAGTTGCTACTTTTGGCGCTCTTTACTTTTTGCAAGGTTAATAACATAAAAAAAAACATTCCATATAATTAAAAAATAACTTGTTTTTTTATTTGTTTATTATAATGACTAAATATTCTTATCATGTATTAGCCATTAGGTATGATACCAATAAAATAATAATAATTAGTAGTTGATGTTATTGCCGATATACTAATTTATACATAATCACAAGTAGACAATTAAAAATGATAACTCGAACTTCTTAATTTTTGGATTATGATTTTATTTATCTGATGGACTTATTATAACTTATATTAACAATTAATAATTATATGAGTATAATATTCCTATAAGGTTTGAAATAATTACCATTTGTCTTACCAACGTTAGTATTCACAAGAGTCTGAATTTATTAATAAATTATGTTTTGATAACTATCCTGAGATATAATTAATTTACCTATATAGATTTGTATATATTATTCCAAAATGTTTACAGTAAAATGTTTACAGTATTATTTTAAATTATACATGTGTTTAGTATACACTATGTATACATCGACTAGTAAATGGAAAAAGCAACTAAGTTAGAATTTCTTTATTATTCAAAAGAACAAAAACTATATTTCGTAAAGTTTTTGCATTGAACATAAATCCTTTCGGTGTTTAATGATATATATATATAAATTGTTTTATACATAGAAAAAAACAAATTCTTAGCCTATTGTTTCATTATATTAGTAATGTAAAACAGGTTTATAATTAAAAATTTACCATAAGGTTTATGTATATAAAATCAAATAGATTATAATAAATATAATATGTTTATTATAAGTTAAATCAGTATTAACAATTTAATCATTTTTATTTATTATTTATTTATGTTTTAGGAATGATTAATAAATAATTAAATAAAAATTTTACTTACACACACACACACAAATATATATACAACTGAAATACTTGCACTCGTATTAGGTTTTTCTTAGTAAATATTTTTTAGACATTTTTTTTGTTTTCCAATTTAAAAATATATGGACTTTAATCGTTGTATTATTAAAATTTGAAGTTAAATTTATATGAACATATGAGAATATATTTATTTGATGTAAAAAAAAAAAAAAATTAAAATACATTAGATCGAACAACTTTAACCATTAAATTATAAGAATGATAAGAATTTATCGCCAGAGAATTTATTTGATATTTGGTGATCAAGCACGGAAAAAATAATTTAGCCATAGTAAATGGTTAAAAATATTATTGTCGATATTACCATAATAGTATATTAGTTATAGGTATGCCGATTTGGTGAAAAATACAATTTAGTTTTAGTTATAAACTTATATCTAAATTGATTAAACAAATATATGCACTAAATATTTCCAATATTTAGATCAGTCTTATTAGTTGTGTGTATATTGGTCGTATATGATGGCATTATTTTCTTTATCCATGTACATTGTACATAGGACTCAAAATGACACGCATGGCAGCCTTAGCCAATAGATTGCAATTTAAATCTCAAACTTACATAAATACGAAAATAACTTTTTCTTGGCAGATCAGTAAGTATAGAAATTAGAAACTATTATCTGTAAACTAAATAGGTATATAGTACTAGGATTTCGTCGAAGTTATTTTTCTTTGTTTTGAACTTCGTTTATGTACCATTATATGCTTTAGTGACTGTGCAAATGCTAAAGTACTATTATTATTTCTTATTTTCGTATTCACTGTAGTTGTAGACCTCCGAGGCTTCGACGTAGTGTAACGGTAATTTTAGTTTTCACATCATAAACTTATATTCAAGTTAGTATAAAAAAAATAATAATTCATCTTCAGATATCTAATTTTATATTTTACGTATATTATTTTTACTTATTTTTCATAATTTACGATATCAATATTGTATATTTATATTAAATTGATATTTAGAGTTAAAAGTTTTTAATTTTCATATCCATTTTAAATTATTGTGTGCTTACCAAGTTCTGTAAGTAGATATCCTTACTATTTTCATTTTATATACTTGTATTATAAAATGGGGTACATATATTGTTATGATTTAAATATTTAATGTGATATTTATATGTCAATAATAATATTTATTTTAATTGTTCTGCAATATTTAATGTTAGGTACTGAAATAGCTATTATTAAGTACATACTAATAATTATTACTAATACCTATTAATAACCTACACATTACTCTTTATACATAGAACAATATTTTTTTTTTAGAAAATAGATCTTTTATGATTTAATAATTGTTTTTTATATTCTGAACGGAGTGATGGAATCTATTGGTTTTACAATGAAGTGTGTTTTTTTTTT
Organism: Sipha maydis; assembly: GCA_034509805.1. Classification (NCBI taxonomy): domain Eukaryota; kingdom Metazoa; phylum Arthropoda; class Insecta; order Hemiptera; family Aphididae; genus Sipha; species Sipha maydis. The sequence goes on along the minus strand of JASXSY010002581.1, from coordinate 5,130 downwards.
TATTTTTATTTTTTTATTTTTTTTTATTTTATTTTATTTTATTTTTTTTTTTGTGTCTGACGACACCTTTTTTGGCAGTAAAAATGCTTCGATGTGCTTATGTAGCAACTTTTCTGAAAGTAAAGTGAATCTAGTTGGTACTTTGGGGGTCAAAAGTAAAAAATGTTCAATATTTTTTAAATGCGACGGGAAAAACCCTAAAAAAATAAGGGGAAAACGGGAGTTTTTACGCAAAACCAGTTTTCGACAAAATCAAATTTTTTATTTTCTTATAATTCAAAAAATAATCTATGTAAATACTTGAAATTTTCACCAAATGTTAAGATTAACGTTCCCTATACACCATTAAATTTTCAAAGTATTTTGACTTTTATTGAGCTATTTATAGACAATTTAAATTTTCGATTTTTTTAAGTATTTTTTTTAAATTACGATTAAATTTTTTTGGCCGGCCAGAAGTCTTGAAAATTTAATACAAGGTTTCTTATAAATTATAAAAAAAAATCTAAAATCGTGAGTCACAATTTTTTTTTATAAGTGCTCAAAGTTCCAATTTGTATAAAATGTGTAAAAATCAGGATAATTTGCATGTTATTTTGTAGATAAGAATTCATAAAATTTTTTCTGTTCATACTTAAGGTTCAAAATTTTAACACTACGTTATCTATAAGCTATTCTTCAAAATTATTTAAAAAAATTTCTACCAGACTAAGAGGAAAAAATTTTATGACTGTTTAAAATTTAAATATTTACGAAATTGCATAAAATAGCGATTTATTCTCAAACTATTTTAAATATTTGTTATAATTCAAAAAGTATAAGTTGCAGATTTATGAAATTTCTACCAGCTGTTAAGATTGGCAATTCCATTATATCATATATTTTCCAAAATATTATATTGATTGTTAAGCCACTTATAGGCATTTAAAATATTCGATTTTTTTACATTTTTTTTTTTTATAATCTGTGATAAAAAAAATTTGGCCTCTACAAATTACTTGAAAATTTAATAGACGATTCCACAGAATTATTTCTTATTGACATTCAAAAATTATTAAAATCCATAGGTACAATTTTTTTTTATAAACGTTTGAACAGCGAATATTGACATAAAATTACATGTAAAATATAATATAATGTATAATATTCTAGACTGACAAAGATATCGGTTTTTTTTAAAATGCTCTAACTCAAAAACGAAAAACTGCAACAACTTGAAATTTTCACCAAATCTTTATAATGACGTTTTATATACATGGTTAAGTTTTCAAAGTATTTTGACTTATTTTAACTTATTTATAGACAATTTAAATTTTCGATTTTTCTAAATTTTTCGTTTCAAAATAAAATATACTTATTACAATATTTATAAATAACATTGTATTATATTCTAGTCAAACATATCATCTCCGTTCAGAATCTTTTTTCGTATACAATGATACCTATCATTGAATTCAAATTTAACAAATCCGTTATAATGACCTATCCTATGAAGAGTCGCACTTCACCCCCAAGTGTACAGCAGAGTGAGGCTCATCCGGTTCTTTTTTTTTAATCGATCTACTTGTTACAAAGTTAATCTCGACCTTCCCTCTTAGACCCAATTGGGTTTTTAAATGGTAGGTGGTTTTTTTTTTTTTTTGGTGTGAAATACGTGAACACTTCGAGTTGGGTGGATCAGGGGTTGGTGCGGATTTATTTTGTTGAGTTGATCGTCATGTTCAACAGCTAAATTACTACTTGTGAGGTTTGAACCAATTATCATGATTTTGAACACAACCATAATTGTTTGCTCTTCCACGATGTATGCTTTTTTTTATAATATACGAACAGTGGCGGCGCGAAGTTTATATTCCAATAAAGAATGTACATATATCGAGGACCTATCCCAACTCATTTAACCTATAAATATTAAAATTGAACGGGTCCGAACAAAATAATATATATATAATACAATATTATGTCAAATCTGCAAATTATGTATTAGACTTTTTTGCCACACAACATTACCTAGCCACTACATTTTAGTCTTGAGGCCACTGCATCAATAAAACCTGCATCACGCTGCCATCCATTGCTTATATGTTTAATTAATTTCGTTTTTCGAATAACGTAAAGGAACTATAAATATGATTTTATATTTTCTATAAAAATGTTTTCGTATTTGAAACAAAAATGCATGAATGCATGGTTGATACATCAATAATAATAGCTAAAAAATCTTTATATAATTACAAATCATTTTGTGTACTTCATTGATGGTATGTCATACAAAACTTATAAGTAATAAAATATAATATTAATAACTTACCTAATTTAATATAATATTATTTTTTGGTATAGAGAGAAGATTTTCGTGTTATATTGAATTATACTTAAGTTTTTCTCTGACATTTTCCGTACTTATCACCTGAATAATAGAGCCATCAGTTAATACTGTAGTAAATTTCGTGATTTGAATAAATGAACAAATATTTAAACAATAGCATTTAACTGAATAGTCATAGATTTTCTTCTCTACAATAATGTGACTAGTGAAACGTATAATTTTGACGACAAAATGGTTTTGACTTGGGTCTTTTACTAAAGCAAATATCACACAAAAATACATTGTCGTAAATACAGTCGTATTGTGAATTATTTTATGTAAAAAACGATATTCTAGTACACATTTATTTTTTTTTTTGATAAAACGACAGTGTTTCCAAGATTCAAATTCTAAAATAATAATCAGCTGACCATATACTAGGTAAAATATCCATTAAAATAATTTTGATTCAAAGAATTTTAATAAAATTAACTTAGTTCATTATTACGTAATATATTCGTTCTGATATAACTTGCAGAGAGGTATGTCGTTTATTGTAAAAATTTAGTTTAATTATGTAATCATCATAATCAAACGAAACTATAATTACTATAACGCAAGTTTTAATTATGCGTTGTATATGTTAAAAATATATATTTCAATGAGTACGCATAAAACATAATATTTAACGCATGTTATCATTAAGAAATCATTGTGATTGACCGGTTCGTGTTTAAAATGTTATGCAATTTTCAGTAGAACACACACACACACCTATATATATATATATATATATATATATATAGCAACGACTTAATCCTGAGTGTAAAATACCAAAATACCTTTTTTGAGAAAACAATTTCCAAAATAATTTAGTAATTCTAGATTTTAATTAAGATGTATGGATTTTTCTTTAACTAAAGTACTTTCAAGTAAGTTGTGTTTTATCTCATGCGCCTTTTATAAATAAAAATAATCATTACATATAATATAATTCTAAACAACCGTACGTATGTGTTTGATTGATATTTCTCCGAGTTGATATTAATTATATTAAAAGAATAAGTACATTTTGATTATAAATTGTATGGTTAATTTAAATTTAAAATTTGGCAGAAATGTTTTAATATGATTATTCCTTTAGTTTGCAAGTATAGTTAAATTAAAAATGTATATTTATAATTGAAAGAATAACATATTTCCATAATTAACTAGCATGTAATTTAAACAAATAATAATACTTATGATAAACGTTCTTTTCCGAGTTTTTATTTATGAATCATAATACCCTAACCTAACCCTAACCTAACCAGGGATGTAGTGGAGGGTATGCGCAGGTATGCGCCGCATACCCACTTTCCAAATTTTAAAAAGAGAGCATACTCAAGAAAAAAACTAGAGACCGCAAGTATGCTCTGAAAAACGTGCGTATACCCAGCATTAGCCACTTGGTCACTTCACAAAAATTGTCTTATGTCAGTAGGCAGTAATCATTTAATTCTATAACATAATATTATTATGTCCAACTGTCGAGAAATGCGGGTTACGGAATGCCCATTGCTCATAGATAATATGATATAATATTTTAAATGGATTTTTGTATACAACAGTCTATTTTTAGATTAGCCGCTATCGGCGCTATCGATGACATGATAAAATTATATTATGACGTATTTTGTTTGTACAGTGTATTTAAGATTTGTCAACAATCAATAATAATTATATCGTAGTAGGTATATTATTATGTTATTTACTTATTTGTCATTCGACAGTCTAACTAGTAACTACTAGTCACTAGTCACTGTGGTACTGTGTTCAGTGAATATAGTTCAATATGGATAAATTTGTAATACGATCTACAAAGGTAAGTCAATACTCAATATATAACTTTTATTTTAAATAATTATTAGAAAATAATAATAGAAAATAATAAAATATACACTTCAAAATGTTTATGATAATATTACTATTTCACTGTATATTTTATCTGCCTTGTTTCTTCGACGATGATTAAAACATCATTGTAATTTGTAATATAATATTAATATATAAATATACACAAATTTGGTCACAATAATTTAATAATTATTACTATAAAATTTGTTTGTTACATTTGATACCAGTGGTGCTATAAGAGTAACAGTTTTATAAATAATTAAAAATATAATAGAATAATGAGTACATTATTTAAAACTAGATTTATCTCTTATAAATTGTGAATTAAATATTAATTGATAATTGAAGTAATAAATGATTAAGTAGATGGTTATTTATAATTTAAAAATTAAATTATGAACAATATACCTAAAATTGATATTGTTATATTATAAACATAATTTAAAATGAATTATACATTTTTTAAACTCTTAATGAATATAAAAGATATGTTCGTATGAGTATAAATAGTATGCATACAAATAATTGTATGTCTAAAATTATGAATGGACAAAAATATGCGTAGGTAATCGATTATATTTTGAAGCTGAAATATATCACAATATATAAAGTACACAGTATTATTAATATACCTAAGTATATATACAACTTTTTACTGTGACATTATATTATAGGATAAACAATTATTCAAAGAAAAAAAAAATTCAGATCCGGATGATCCAGTTACTTCAGAGGAAACATGTATATCATCGTCTAAGACACCATCTAAAATTTCAAAATTGGTAATATTGTTTAGTACTTTTAATATAATTTTTTTAGAAAATATTATCAATATTTGAATGATCATTTTTATTATAATATTTTAGGATCAGAAACAACTCAAAGATGCTTCAGAGACAAATTCCAACACAAATCCATTTAATGAA
>JASXSY010002580.1:0-65279 GCA_034509805.1 Sipha maydis | reverse complement strand
ATTTGGTCGTATCAAAGACAATTTTCATAAAACATTCGAGATTAAAATAGTCAACTATCGAATATTGTTATTATAATCAAGGGCGTATTTTTTGGGGGGGGGGGGTGATGGGGCGATCGCCCCCCCTGAGCTTCTGTTTTTTTTCTTTTTATTACTTTAATATTTTCGTAATAATATGACGACTTATGAATTATGATACACAAATTAGTGTACATTGAATATAGTTAAATAATTTAAAATTGTAAAATATGGTAACACTGCAACACTGTTTATCGCACTAGACAGTAAGAAGTCTATGGTTAGCATAAGCTGGTCTATGACGATTAGAAATTGATTATGCCTATATTATTGTTTTTTTTTCTTTAAATTGTGTAAAAGTCGCCCCCCCCCTGAAAACAGGGCCAGAGACGCCCTTGATTATAATATTATTCAGTATATTGGTACTAACTATTCGATCATTATCTAGAATCCAAATTATAAACGAGTCACTAACAATAAACCACCTTTTGTCAAGTTGTATATCGAATAAGCTGGTTTCCTTATCGTCTATAATGCCCATGGACTTAATTTTAATCTATGAGTCGAATAGTCCGTGGTCTTGCGACTACGTGCTAATATGGCGATTGTCATATATATATATTTTATATTCGTCGAGTTTTGTTGTTTATAGCCTCATATGTTATAATCACAGATATATATATATATATAATAATTATATTTTCATATAATCTGTGATTCGGCGTTGTTTCCATCGTGATAATGATTTGAAATCGTCAGCGATTGAATAACAGTTTATCGATTTGATAAAAATACGTCGGCACGGAAATCTGTCAACTTGGTACAACGACGATCATTTTAATGAAAATTGTTGTCGTTTCGTCCGTTGTTTAGCACCTCAGTCGTCGATCGGACATGGGTTTCCGAAAACACGGATATGTGAAGTTGTGCGCAATAGTAATTACAGTGACGACGGGTGTCTTCGTATCGGTAGTATCCGTTTTACAATTTAGTCGTTTTCTCTCCGGTGTCGACTATTATCCATCTGACAACTTGTCACCAGACATTCGTAAGTATAATTTTATATTGCTGTCGGAAAATGCTTATTTAGTATTACCGTGTAACTACTGTTTTTGAGTTCTTCACATTTTTCCGCTGAACTTTTCGAAAAAATAAATTAAATAAAAATGTAGACAATGTTGCAATATAATATTACTTTCGAATGTATGTCTGTGTAATATTAGTACAAATTATTTGAGAGTTTCTGCAGTCGAAAGTTTTTAATTGCATTGGTCGAGTACATGGGCTGTAGTACTTGGTAGTTGGGACTAATAATAATTTATGTGAAATTTTTATTTTATAAATATTTATGTATTAGGTATATAATATGTATACAAATATATCGCTGCCTATTTATTTTGCACTGAGAATCTAAATTTCTCATTTAGTGCCAATTGGTTGAATATACGGAAAATACGTTTTAATTTACTATAGGTATATTTATGTTTATAACTCAGTCTTGCGACTAATTCATTGTCAACGTATTTATTTAGGCATATTGATATAGATTATAGTTATAAATAGTATAAAAATAATTTTAATTATCAATATTTAACTAAATGTATTACATTATAGGTTATGTAACTGTTATATGTTTAAGGCCACGGTCACACGAGCGTTTTATTAACGGACGTTACGACGGACGTCATGACGTCCGTTGTTGAAATGCATTACAATCATACCTAGTAGTCACACAAACGACGTCCGTTGGATTTACCGTCCGTTCGACGTCGACGACGTCCGATACATGCTACGACAGTCGTAAATAACGCTTATCGGACGTTGTAGTTTATTATTGAATATTATCGACTCGGTCACATGAACGCTGTTTTGACGCACGTGAAAACCGTTCAATTGCTAAATTTTGTCTGTATATTTTAATATAAAAATATAGTTTAGTTAAGTTAAGTAAAATGGATGTAGAACTATTAATAACAGAAATAGAAAAACGTCCAGTTTTATGGGATGTAAGCGACGAGATGTATAAAGATAGATGAATAAGAAAAAAGATTGGTGGATGGAAGTTGCAACTGTTATATCTGAAAAATGTTAATAATTAAAAAATTTCGCATTGTCAGCTCTCAGCAAGTTATACAGATTGTAAAATGCACCATTTAATAATCGTTCGCTATTTATTGGACGAACCCACCATTTTCGATTCACGCGTTTTTTTTCTCGTAATGCTCGTATAGCGGAGTATACAAAAATTGCGGTATCCAAATCGTCCATCTTGTAGGATGCGAAATCAACAACTGACGTTAAATTTTACGTTCGTGTGACTAGGGTAGTGACGTCCGTTATAACTTAACGTCCGTTCTTTCAACGCTCGTGTGACCGTGGCCTAATATGTTATATTACTATGTTTTCCTAATTTTCTCGTTATATGGTCAAACATTTTCGTGTGATTTTATAAATTATTTTCATAGTATATTATTCTATATAAAATTGACATAAAATTTTTTTTTTTTGAGTTATGACCTTACAATAGATTAAATTTGTTCTGCGGTGGAACTATGTGTGAAAAAAAATCAATTTTGAGTTAGAATTTAAATAGTCTTATATTGATACGTAATATGACAATTATATCGTTAATATATTTTTGAGGGGAGGATAGGAGGAAATGTGCATTCAATTACGTCGTAAGGTATTCGAATATAGCGTTTCATCCGAACACAAAAGTACATATTTATTTTTTTATATATTTTCATATTCTTTTTGAAATTAATTGATTTGTTGGAAAGTTTACAAAGTATAAATTTTAACTGTGAATTTGTTGAATGTGGAAGCTTGTATCTTCATTCAATTTATGGTTACGCAACGGTCGTTTCAATCAGATTGTTCAATATGGATTTTTTGATACATTTTGTTAAATTTAAATTTGGTTTCACCATTATGCTTTTATATATTTACAAGTTACACAATACAAATTTTAATAGAAAATACAATTGTTTACAATGCGTTGTTGTTGGAGAATTAGGAAAGTAGTTTCTAGAAATTGTATTTAGGTGTTGATAGGGTTACTAAAAATAAATAAATTTTGTAATGTTGGACATTAATTGTTATAACCATTTTATACCATAGTTTCAATGACGCAGTCAAGATTTTGGAATGAGGAGGAGGGTAAAGGCTCCCCTATATGCGTCAATCAAATTTGTTCAACCTCTGTACTTGTGCAAATATGATGTTTGCACAAATTTCGGATTTACGCGTTCTAATGGCTTGTGCCAACTTCAGTTTAATTTTGATATTGTTAAAGTATCTTTGGTTACATTCTACAAGAATATGTGATGTACGAAAATAATTTATTTTAGCACGCATTACGTCCCTGTTCGCTTGGAGATTTATTTTATTTTTTTGACCAGTTTTTCGTATACTTCATCTATTTTAATTCTACTTTTATAGAATTAGCTTTTAATTTTCCACAATTCAGGAAACGTATGATAAAAGGCGATAAATTCAAGCCAAAATATCTTATTGTCATCAATTTTAGTTCTAAAAAATAAATTTTATATTTAGTAAATCTTATAATAAAAATAATAATAATAATAAACTATAATTAAAATATAAAAACAAATTATATATAGGTAAATTTATTATAATTAAAATATATTAATTATTATTACTAGTAAAGTAATAATTAATAATTAATATTACCTATTGCATACGTTCTTGTAATCGTTTAGAGGTTTTTGACGGCTGATGCTTGTCATATACGTACAACGATTTAGGCCCGTTTCGCCGAATCCCATCTCGTCGAATCCCACCTCGCCGAAAACCCATCTTGCCGAAACCCATTTCGCCGATACCCATCTCGCCTATACTCATATAAATTTTATTATCGTCAAATAAAATCATATAAAGTCATATAAGACATAAGACTAAAAACACTAAAAAAAATATATCATTTTACATATTTCAAAAGGTTTTTTTTTATTCGAGATGAAAGTGGTAGATGATCGCGTCTAGATATTCCATAATTGTTATTTGTCCATTTCCAAGTCTGAATTAAAATTTAAAACATAATAATTATGTAGGAATTAATAAGCTCTGATGAGTAAAAACCTGGCGTTTTCGGAAAAATGGGATTAGGAAAAATAGGATTCGGCCAAATGGGATTTATTATCAATCCATAATAAACTGGTTTTTTTTGTCGGCAAAGTGGGATTCGGGGAAACGGGATGATACGACGTACAACTGATTGTCAATCGTGAAGCGTTTGCGCAACAAATTTCGAATTCGACCGATTAGTTTCAAACCGTTGAACAACTACTGAAACCACGCCATACACGCTCAAAATGTTTGTACAGAGGTTGTGCAAATTTGTTTGGCGTGTATGGTGGCCTTAAAATTAAAAAAAAAAAATTAAAACATCACCGCTATGGCAATTTATTCAGACTGATTACATATATAAACAATACGGCAAATGAGGGCATGCTCATGTCCCCTCCCCTATGGCTATGCCACAGCATAGTTTAATAACCATTACTATAACTAACAATATAATTATAACTAACAAAAGCATGTAATGAATTTTATGTGTATCACTTTTATTAGATTAGTTCATTGATATTTTTTATTTCAACGTATAATGTATCATGTAAACTAATAGTTAATATAAAAGTAAATATTATAATGAAATATAAATAAGTATTTTTGTAAAATGTTGGATTTTCCTACAAAATGTTTAAAGCATTGTTCGACGTAGGATAAATCAAATGAATGTAAGATGGTTGGCAACCCTAGGTATCGGTGATCTGTATAGCCTGGTATCGATTTGTCGGTTAGTCGATTTGGAAATTATTGTTTTGATGTTTACAATTTACATTTAAATAGTTATGATATAATGTATTGTTCGTGCTTGAGGCAAATAAATCTATCTCGTACATGAATGTATAATGCTTTTGTATAGACGTAAAATTAAACTTGGTTCTGTAAATTACTGAATTGTGAATTATGGTCGAGCTTTTTGTCTTGGAATCCAATTTTATAAATCTTAGTTTATATCAACTTATCTGTTTAATGAAAGTTATTTTAATTTAAAAACCGAAATACTTAATTATTCGTAGCTTAAAAGTTCAACGGTTTGAAATTTGACAATGAGGCATAATCAAGATATATAAAAATATAGTATGTTTGTTGACTGTTAAAATATAGTTTGCTAATTGTACGTTTTGGTCTTTCTTATAATTTAATCTTGATGAGATATATGTAGAGGATTTTGAGCTCTTATTGTCCAGTGATTTCGAAAATTTAACATTTTATGTAAATAATTATTTATAAGTTTTGAATCTTGTTTTTAATTTATTTTATTGAAAATTGTTACTTTTTCTATGGCTTTTACTATTGTTTTATTTTTAGATTCTGAACGGAGTGAAGAATGTATTGATTTTACAATGATGTGTTTTTTTTTTTTTTTTTTTTTTTTTTTTTTTTTTTTTGTGTCTGTCGACACGATTTGGGGCAGTAAAAATGCTTCGATTGCCTTATGTAGCAACTTTTCTGAAAGGAAAGTGAATCTATTTGGTACTTTGGGGGGTCAAAAGTAAAAAATTTCCAATATTTTTTAAATGCGACGGGAAAAACCATAAAAAAATTTGGGAAAAACGGGAGTTTTTACGCAAAACCAGTTTTCGACATAATCAAATTTTTTATTTTGCTATAACTCAAAAACTAATCAATGTAAATACTTGAAATTTTCACCAAATGTTAAGATTAGCGTTCTCTATACATCATTAAATTTTCAAAGTATTCTGACTTTTATTGAGCTATTTATAGACAATTGAAATTTTCAATTTTTTTAAGTATTTTTTTTTTAAATAATGATAACATTTTTTTGGCTGCCCAGAAAATCTTGAAAATTTAGGTCTCTTGACCTTGAAAACAAGGTTTCTTATAAGTTGTTCCTTAACTGATAAAAAAAAATCTAATATCGTAAGTCACAATTTTTTTTTAAGTGCTCAAAGTTCCAATTTATACGAAATATGTAAAAATCACGATAATTTGCAAGTTATTTTGTAGATAAAAATTCATAAAATTTTTTCTGTTCATACTTAAGGTTCAAAATTTTAACACTAGGTTATCTATAAGCTACTCTTCAAAAATCTTTAAAAAAATTTTTACCGGAATTTGAGGAAAAAATTTTATGACTGTTTGAAATTTAAATATTTACGAAATTGCATAAAATAGCGATTTATTCTCAAACGATTTTAAATATTTTTTATAATTCAAAAAGTATGAGTCGCAGATTTTTGAAATTTCTACCAGCTGTTAATATTGGTATTTCCTTGATGTCATATTTTTTTCAAAATATAATATTAATTTTTAAGCCACTTGTAGGCATTTAAAATATTCGATTTTTTTACATTTTATTTTTATAATCGGTGTTAAAAAAAATTTGGCTCGTACAAAATACTTGAAAATTTAATAGAAGATTCCACAGAAGTAATTCTTAATGCCATTAAAAAATTATTAAAATCCATTGGCACAATTTTTTTTTTATAAGCGTTTGAACAGCGAATATTGACATAAAATTACATGTAAAATATATAATATAATGTAGAATGTTCTAGACTGACAAAGATATCGGTTTTTTTTTAAAATGCTCTAACTCAAAAATGAAAAACCACAACAACTTGAAATTTTCACCAAATCTTTATATTGACGTTCTCTATACATGGTTATGATTTCAAAGTATTTTGACATATTTTGACTTATTTATAGACAATTTAAATTTTCGATTTTTGTTAAATTTTTGTTTTTAAACATCTATAAAATTTAATTGGTTGAGCGAAAACTCTTGAAAATTTTATACTAGGTTTATAATAAGTTAAACTTATCGTAACTAAAAAATATCGGTGATCGGTTAACTTAATTTTTTTTTATAAGCCCTTAATGCTCAAATTTGTATAAAATGTGTAAAAATCACGATAATTTGCAAGTTATTTTGTAGATAAAAATTCATAACATTTTTTCTGTTCATACTTAAGGTTCAAAATTTTAACACTAGTTTATCTATGAGCTACTCTTCAAAAATCTTTAAAAAAATTTCTACCGGACTAAGAGGAAAAAATTGTATGACTGTTTGAAATTTAAATATTTACGAAACTGCATAAAATAGCGATTTATTCTCAGACGATTTTAAATATTTGTTATAATTCAAAAAGTATAAGTCGCAGATTTTTGAAATTTCTACCAGCTGTTAAGATTGGTATTTCTTTTATGCAATATTTTTTTCAAAATATTATATTGATTTTTAAGCCACTTATAGTCATTTAAAATATTCGATTTTTTTACATTTTATTTTTATAATCGGTGATAAAAAAAATTTGGCTACTACAAAATACTTGAAAATTTAATCGAAGATTCCAAAGAAGTAGTTCTTAATGTCATTCAAAAATTATTAAAATCCATAGGCACAATTTTTTTTTATAAGCGTTTGAACATCGAATATTGACATAAAATTACATGTAAAATATAATATAATGTAGAATGTTCTAGACTGACAATCTATATCGCTGTATGCAACTGCCAACCCATCCTAATTGAAAAATATATTTATCGTTTCAAAATAAAATATACTTTTTACAATGTTTATAAATAACAATGTATTATATCCTAGACAAACATATGAACTCCGTTCAGAATCGTTATTCGTATACAATGATATCTATCATTGCATTCAAATTTAACAAATCCATTATAATTATGACCTATCCTATAAGCGAGGTGCACTCCACCCCTAACTGTACAGCAGAGCGAGGCCCATCCGGTTCTTTTTTTTATTTACTACTATTAAAAATAAATGTTCTTGTTTCTTCAAAATGTTTTATTATTTACATGGGTGCCCATTGGGGGAGGGGGGAGGGGAGTAAGACGGGGCACTTGCATTCTTGGAAAAATTATATGAATTTATAATATATTATCGTGATATTATCTTATAACACAGACAGCATTAAATAAAATGTTTCCCTATTAGGATATGAAGTAATTATGAAAATACACAATGCTATAGGTAATATACAAATGTTAGTTACTTATGTATGGTGTACACACTACTCATAAATGTTTAATACCACAGATATTTTTATTCATGTACTTATTGAAATGTATTTGAATTAATTATTATGTACCATACAATTATTAATTGTATAAAATATAGCAAAATATAATATAATAGCATATTTGTATTTATATGTTGAAATAACTTAACCTTTATTTAGTTTAAATTTGAAAAATATTTTTATTTCGTTCTTCCCCTGAAAAGTAACCTATGGGCACATATATGATTGTGGAATTCAAGTTAGATATATTATTTAATGATTTTTTTAAAAAATTGATTATTGTGAATTATTGTGTAATAATATTTTTTCGTTTAACATGTATGATTAAAACGTGTTGAACAACATGTGAGTACCATTATTTTATGCTTATTTAGAAACAATATAATGTAATTCAATTTCAGATTATTCATTAGAAGTCGTCGTAAATGGAATAGTTAATACTAACTAATAAAGTTTAGTCACCTGAAGATAAATATCTTTATGCAAATAACTTGTGAATTTCAAAGGAAAAATTTAATTTAATATGAAAAATAATAATATTTAGTTTAGATGAATTATTATTATCTACTTGTTACTATAAAATCTAGAAGTTCATGAGGAGGAAAATGTTTTTTATCATCCTCATAAATTACAGCCAATTAATTGCGTTAACGATCTGCATCAAAAATATTAGGGTTCTGCTGATAAACTTTGATTTAGGAAACTCCGAATAGTAGGTTTAAAATATTTTTTCATTTACAATCTCTAGTTTTGGAAAATCTGCAAATCGTATGTTAATTTGGACGATTAATGAATCTAGAATTTCATACGTAATTTTACTTAGTTCGTTACGTTTTTTGTCTTCGTACTCTAAATTGTTGTTTAATATAATTGCTTTATCGCATCAATTATTCACATTCGAATTATTTCTTAAATTAGCCAAATTTTTTTTAAATTTTGAATTTCGGTAATGCAAGATTTTATATTTGTAAGGACTTTTTATTGGATAAAGTTAAGTAGATGATCTGTGTATAAAAAAACTTAGCTAAACAAAATCAAAAAATATACGTAGTTCGCTTTATTTAGCTTAATGTATAGACCAGATGCTCTAGAAACGGATATAGGATCCAAACTGGGTTCTTCAGTTACATGTTAAACGGCATTTTTGAGGTATAAAAAATGTTTTTTTATTGTAAAAGCACCTCTTAAATGATAATTCCATCTTGTGTCCATCTAGTGATTGATTTGGAATTTTAAAATTTTGTTCTCTTAATAATTTATTTATTTTAGTAGACCGGCTAAATGTATAGAACATATAGCAATATATAACAGCTATAGATTGCAAAGAAGATTGCAAAAAAGAGTTTGATTATATTGTCTTCGTCTCGTGTAACAATAAAAAGTTCAATTGATGTGCGTCACAATGAATAAATAATGTATTTAGATACATTTGCCTAACATGTACACCACTTTTTTTCTCCCGATAAAATCGATGCACCATCATAGGTCTGACTTAAAATTTTATCTCCAATTTCTTACTTATTAATTTCAGATAAAATTATATCAGCTAATCCAGAGGTTGTTTTATTCTCTGAAACGTCAAAAAGTCAACAAATTGTTCTACAATATTTTTTTACAATATTTTTTTCGACAACATACCAAAAAATTATTTTCATTTGGAATCATCAGTCATTTCGGCTGCTTGGATAGATACGTAATTAGAATTTAGTATTTCATTAAAACTCTTGAACTTAAAACGGAAGTTACGCATTCAATCAAATCATTATGTATCATCCTAGATGTACCTTTAAATATTGCCGACGACAACTGGTAGGTAACTGCTCTTCTCGAGCTAGTAGTTCAAGTAATTCAAGATAATTCCCTTTATTTAAAGATTCATTATATTCCCGATGGCCACGAAAAGTGAGTTCTTGTTTATCCCAAAAACAAACAACATGTATCATACATCTCTTCGTATTTATACCGACCTGTTCATTATGTTTTACAGCAGAAAATCGTCGATATTTTTAAATTGCATGTTCAATTAGGGCTTTATTTAAGATATCAAATTTTTCTTGGTTAGTTAAATGTTTTTAGGAAGTAACATATTTCTCCGATTTTCTTAAAATTTTTTTTATTGATGACAATCCATTAGCGCTTCATTCCTTTTCCTTTCCGAATAATACACGAGTAAAACAAAATACTATTTCGTTTATGACAACCAGTGAGCAATGAATATTTGTGTGAAACAAGTGATACTCTACTTTATCTACCTTCCCAAATGAAACAGATGTCGATAAATACCCTGATAGTTGTTTCGATGGGAAAAATGTGAAGAAAAAAACTATTATAATTTTTTAAATATTTATTAATTTTATTAAAAGTTTTTTATAGACTTATAAATATTTTTATTCCGTAATGTTTATGAAATAATATCCTTTTAATAACGGAAAGATCCATTTATAACTTTTAGCTGGTTATTTGTTAAAATGATTTTAGCAAAAAATTAAGCATTTTGTCTAATTGTTCAGTATCAAGTTATGATTAAGTTCTTTGCAGAATAAACATACTATATTACTTCTGTACAGTATAAATAATAATTTATATTATAATATTTGAATTTGTATGTATTTACATACACGTGAATTAATTAAAATAAATCATTTAACGACTTCGGTAATTTTTTTTTTTATTCCGTAATGTTTATGAAATAATATCCTCTTAATAACGGAAAGAACCATAGAAGACTTTTACTTAAATTGTTAGAATTCATAAAATAACCATTATATTAATTTTGTGGTTATATGTATTCAATAATTATTTTACTCAATAGTTAAAAAATATTTGTAATTATAATAGGTACCATCAGTGTGTAACTGATTTTCAATTTTGCGATAAAGTTTATTTGCGTTCCTATTTCATGTATATTTTAATGAAAAAACTTTAAAAATCATTAAAAATTTGAACATACTTATAATCAGGGTTAAGGACTTGTATTTGTAATTTTTTGGTTTAATATGAAATCTAGCAGTAGTGCTATGAATATTGTCATGTTCTAATGATTTTATATGTGAAATTTGGAAGACCTGAACTTGACATATTCATATACCAATTAATTTACAAAATCTATACCGACAAGTTAGCAAATTGTTAGCATATGATAAAATATTAATAAATCAGAATTAGTGAACTATTATTTTTTTTACAATCAATTTACATTTAGGTGGACCAAATTCCTCTACCTCACCCACTTTGCATTATCAGCATGAAATCCATGCCTAAAGTTGGAAAATCGTTAGTAAATGATAGCTAATTGATTTTTATAATCGGTAAATTATAGCGTCCTACTTTACGGCACGCAACAAACCTAAAAACTGTTATTTCATATGGGTAGGTCAAGTTCATGTAGCCCACCCACTTTGCGTTATCACCATGAAACCTATGCTAAAGGTTGACAAGTAGTTAGCAAATGTTAGCAAATTGATTTTTAAAATTAGCAAGTAATTGAATATATGTAATATGCATAAAAGCAAAGAAAACTATAAAAAACAATGTTTTTTTTTTTTTTAAAAAGCATAGAAAAAGGCTAAAAAAAAACTATTTTCAAATACGTCTCTGAACTTAACACGCCCACATACCAATTAATTTACAAAATTTATACCAACAGTTTGCAAATCGTTGGCAAATTATAGCAAATTGACTTTCAAAATTACGAAATCATTGAGTTCTACCTAAACATTTTTAGGTAGAACCCTTTTTTATATGGATGGGCCTAGTTCAAGTACCTACATTGCAATTTAAATATGAAAATTGCAATACCATTTAGCGAATTGCAAACAAATTTTAGCATGCGGTTTTTTATGTCAATATTTTGTAGGTTTGTCTTATGGTTGAGATACATTTAAAAAAATTGTTCGACACCGAAAAACTCGCCATGATGACGTCACATGTCGAGTTATAAGTAGAAACGAGTAAAATGCACAATTCCCTTTCAACGATTTCATTGTTATAATAATATCAGAGTTAAGTAAATGTTCTAATAAAATGGAAATCAGATGATACGTACTATGAATTAAACTGTAATTTTACCAAGAATTTAATGTTAAGCATAATATCCAGATCGTTGTTAAAAAAAACAATGCATATACATATACATACATATATATATATATATATATGTATATATATATATAGATATTTTTTCATCGGGAAAAAGTGAACCGTTAATTACGCTGAAGACATCGGTGGATTCGTCTTGGGAAGCTCCGTGCATCCATACCGATTTCGTCGATGTCGGACCAAGGGGTGAGAACTTACAGCGGATACAAGGGATAAAACAGGTCAGAAGTATAATTTACCTTAACGACAGAACGGGTGGGGCTATCAATCTTACCTGGACGGTCATATACCCTCGAAACTTACAGGGAGCATACCCACGGTTGCTCCCTTTCTTTTGATACCGAAATCAACTCTCTAGACTTAAACGCGCACCCCGGGGGCGGTTTTAACATCAAGAAAATAAAATTTTTAACAAAAAAAATCCATTTATTAACAATAATCAACAAACTCGTTATCAACAAGTTTGATACTTTCGATTTTTTTTTTTTTTTTTGTTTTCCAAGTTCGTATTTTAATATTTCCGGTGTTTTACGACGTTGCCAACCGGAAATCAACAAGTGAAAATTATTTTCTAAAATTTTTTTTCTAAGACCAAAAATAAACAAATACGATTTTAATCCGCGTTGTTAACAGACATTCAACAGGTTTTCATTTATTATCGAAAATTTTTATAATCCCCTGTGGAAAGGGGTGTCAGAATATTTCCACAGCCAGTCGTAAGGGGCGACTAATGTGGTTGCGTCAGGTCGACAGCCGGTGTAAAATTATGTCAAACAGAATGAGGAGTCCTTATCGATACTTAGGCGGTTTGTCCCATCTCGGATGTGCGCGGGGACAGCAAGTGAGAGGAAATATTATATCTAGAGGAGGAGGAGACCTGGATGTTGAAGTGTGTGATACCACCCGGACAGCCAGTGTGGTAGCTGTTCCACCAGTTATGTGTGCAGGTCTACCCAACACGGGTAATGTCAACGGTATTGGGACATCACCATTGCGCCCCGGGTTAAATCTGAGTCTAGGTATGAGGGATAGATTTAAAGTGAGAATAGGCACGTGGAATGTTGGAACGTTGACAGGCAGAAGTAGAGAATTAGCAGAAGTATTGAAGAGAAGGAAAGTTAATATTTGTTGTGTACAGGAAACTAAATGGAAAGGAGAGAAAGCAAAAGAAATAGGAGAGGGCTATAAGGTAATATATTCAGGTAGGACTAGTACTAGGAATGGCGTTGGAGTAATATTGGATGATGAGATGAAAATTAAGGTGGTCGACGTAGGAAGGAAAAGTGATAGAATTATTACGATAAAATTGGTATTCGAGGAGAAAGTATTAAACGTAGTAAGTGCGTATGCACCGCAAGTAGGATGTGAAGAAAGTGAAAAGGAAGAGTTTTGGCGAGAGATGGATGAGGTGATGCAAGGAATACCAGGAAATGAGGATGCTGTGATTGGTGGTGATATGAATGGTCACGTAGGGAGTGAGAGGGTAGGGTATGAAAGAGTGCATGGAGGGTATGGTTTTGGCGAAAGGAATGAGGCTGGAGAAAAAGTTTTGGATTTTGCAGAATCGTATGAGCTTGCAGTAATCAATACATATTTTAAGAAAAGAGAAGAGCATTATATAACATACAAGAGTGGAAGAAATAGGTCGCAGATTGATTATTTTATGTGGAGGAGAGACAATATGAAAAGAGTAAAGGATTGTAAAGTAATTCCTGGAGAGAGTGTAATTACACAACATAGGTTGATGATAATGGAAGTATGGTGTAGTGAAAAAAAGATGAACAAAAGAAGAAAGACAGGGAAGAAGATCAGAATTAGGTGGTGGAAATTAATAGGAAACAAAGAGAAGGAGTTTATAAAGAAATTAAAAGAAAAAGCTGTGTGGAATGTTGAGGGAGATATAAATGAGGTTTGGAGAAGGATGGTCACTTGTGTTAAGAACATAGCAAAAGAGGTTGTTGGTGAAACCAAAAGTAGTTTACCAGAAGACAAGGAAACGTGGTGGTGGGATGAGGAGATTCAGAGAGTAGTAGCGAGTAAGAAAAAGCAATTTAAGGTATGGCAGAAAAGTAGGAAGAGGGAAGATTGGATAGAGTATAAGAATGTATGTAAAATAGTGAAAAGTGCGGTAAGCAAAGCAAAGCTTAATAGGTATGATGAGTTATATGAGCGGCTAGGAACACAGGAAGGAGAAAAAGAAATTTATAGACTGGCGAAGGTGAGAGAAAAGCGATCCAAGGATTTCCAAGATGTCTGGTGTATAAAAAATGAGGATAAGAGAGTTTTAACAAATGATGAGGATGTGAAAAAAAGATGGAAAGAATATTTTGAGAAATTACTGAATGAGGAATATCCAAAAGAAGCTTTAGAGTATATGTCATGGAATGAAGGATTGATTGGTCTAGTGGGCGAGGAGGAAGTGAGAGATGCGGTGAAGGCGATGAAAAAGAAAAAAGCGGTAGGACCAGATAGAGTACCTGTAGAGGTGAGGAAAATGTTAGGAGATGTAAGCATTGGGTGGTTGAAAAATCTTTTTAATAAGGTACTGATAGAAGGAAAAATGCCAGAAGATTGGAGAAAGAGTTTTATTGTACCAATTTTAAAGGAAAAGGAGACATACAAGAATGTGGGAACTATAGAGGAATAAAGCTCATGAGTCATAGTATGAAGATCTGGAAAAAGATTATAGAGAAGAGGATAAGAAGTGAGACGTCGATATCAGAAAACCAGTTTGGTTTTATGCCAGGAAAATCGACAATGGAGCCATTATTTTGTGTTAGGCAATTAGTAGAGAAGTACAGAGAAAAGAATAAAAAACTATGCATGGTGTTTATAGATTTAGAAAAGGCGTATGACAGGGTGCCAAGGGAAGTTTTAAGGTGGGCATTAATGAGCAAAAATGTCCTAAAAATGTATGTTAATTTGATCCAGGATATGTATGAAGGGTCGAGTACTAGTGTCAAGAGTCGGTGTGGAGTATCAGAAGGTTTCAGTATAGAAGTAGGTGTGCACCAGGGGTCAGCTCTAAGCCCCTACCTGTTCTCAGTGGTAATGGATGAGGTTTCAAAGGAGATACAGGGTGAGATACCATGGTGTATGATGTTTGCGGATGATATAGTTCTGATAGGAGAAAACCTAGAAGTTGTCAATAATAGGTTAAATGAGTGGAGGTTAGCCCTCGAAGAAAAGGGATTGAGAATTAGTAGAAATAAAACTGAGTATATTGAGTATGATTTTGGACAAAGAGACCAAGATGTTGAAGGAATGAGGAGACAACTGACAATAGATGGTGATGTGATAGGTGAAGTTGAGAGCTTTAAATATTTAGGATCTTTTGTTCAAAAGGACGGGGGCTTTGACATTGATGTAAAACATAGGATTAAGTGCGGGTGGATGAAATGGAGAGAAGCATCGGGCGTGTTATTCGATAAGAGAATTCCAATTAGGCTGAAAGGTAAATTTTATAAAAGTGTAGTGAGACTAACTATGCTGTATGGTTCAGAGTGTTGGGCGGTTAACAGGAGAATAGAACAAAGTATGAGTGTCGCGGAAATGAGAATGCTTAGATGGTTGAGTGGAGTGACAAGAGAAGATAGAATAAGGAATGAATACGTGAGAGGTAGTGTTGGTGTAGCGCCAATTGTGGACAAGATGAGAGAAAATAGGCTGAGATGTTTTGGGCATGTGATGAGGCGAGAGGAAACGAATGCAGTAAGAGTGGTTATGAAGATGGAGATTGAAGGGAAAAGAGGAAGAGGAAGACCAAAAAAGAGATGGTTGGAGACTTTGGAGAATGGCATGAGGGCTGTCGGTGTGTGCAGAGGAGATGTGATTGACCGAGTAAAGTGGAGGTGTAGGACAAGGGTGGCCGACCCCAAATAGTTGGGAGGAAGGCGAAGTAGAAGAAGAAGAAGAAGATATATATATATGCCACTGATAAAAATCTAGAATTTGTTTATTTTAGATTTTTATTCCCGGGGGGGGGGGGGGAGTTGTACGTGGTAACATAAGAGTAAATAATTAATAATAAAATATGTGTCCGGGAGAAAAGAGGGGTATTAAATCCCTGGTCTCCTCTCCTGAAAAAAAATAGTGGTATCATCACACGATCACAGAAGAGTTTATTGATTTTTTTAAAATATGAACATCTCAAACTATTTGTATGACGTAGTTGTTCTTTTAAGATTATGCGATGTATAAAATTCATAAAAATAAAAACAAAATGATAAAATACTAAGCGTCGTTGATGGGTACATCCACACAACTATAAAAACTTCACGAAGGACAGTTAGGAATAGTTAAAGACAGCTGAGGGTGAAGATAACAATGAGCTACTTAACTTCAGTGAATTTCCTGATGAATAGAGACAATATTGTATACTTTAAATACGCATCAATCATATCTGTAGATGTCGAACGTTCTTTTTCGGTTTATAAAACAATACTTTCAAACTACAGAAAAACTTTGGTGTTTGAAAACTTGAAATAACATTTGATTATTCATTGCAATCTCTTTAATGATAAAACAATTTATTTTTCTGTAGTTATCCTTAAAAAGTTTGAAATTTATTTTTCAAAAAACCCATTAGAAGTATAATGTAGAAAACGACGGGCAAAACTGGTCCAAATCCGATGCGCGAACGGCAGACAAAAATGGATTGTTAAAAATAATATATGCATAACGACTACAACATATATTATAGACTTAGATAGCTACTCTAGCTAGGAATGCCTTAATTAAAAAAAAAAAAAAACATTTTTTATTATTTTTTAATTTTTTAAACAATTTTCACTATGACAAATAAAAATTAACATTTCATTCAAAAAAATTGTCTATTGTTTTTGTTGGGCTTTTTTAATATTTTTAAGAGCTTTTTTAAGTGCGTATAATGAAGAATGTAGGCGCTTTTTTTGGTGAATATAAGTTCCTAACATTGATTATAACGTATTATGTGTAATAATAGTTATTATTTTAATTAAATTAATTAAATTAATATTTTTTTTATTTTTTTTTTGGATATTTACTCGATGTATATTATGTTCGAAATTGCATAAGTTTGAACAGTATTACAGATAATATAGGTTAATTTATTTTTCAACATATATCATGATTTCAAATGTATATAGAATCCCTGTTAATATTTCATTAGTTAAATAATATATAATATGAATCACTCACTAATGATATTAGCAAAAATTAAGCATTTTGTCTAATTGTTCAGTATTAAGTTATTATTAAGTTCTTTGTAGAACTTAAAAGTAGTTTGTAAATATTAAATTAAATAAAACATAATACTTCAGAACAGTATAAATAATGTTTTATATTAAAATATTTGAATTTTTATGTACTTACGTATACGTGAATTAATTAAAATAAATCATTTAACGACTTCGGTAATTTTTTTACGTTTATGAAAAACAGTTTAAATTTATTATACATTATACAGTTTTGTATCTAATTTAAATATTTTATATATACGCATTATAAACTAATTTTATATGCATTTAAGTGTCTACTACCTATTTATTTAATTAATGTGTTTTTTAAATGTAACTATGGCGAATCGAATTATCTAATAGTGTAATATTTAAATAATGCTTTACATAAAATTATAATTTTTAATTAGATTTCATAAATGGTTGTACGTAAATATTAGGTTACAATTTAGATATAGTTTTAGTCGATGTGTTGAATAATTATTTAAATAAATAATTTAAGTTTACAATTTATATAGTTATAATTATAATTATAATAATAATATGCTATAATTATTATACATAATACAATATACATAATTATATAATAATTATATAAATTGATTTTCTAGGTATATATTATAGAATAATTGTGAACTGGACACTGGCATCTTGTTATTTGTATTTGCCATCGCTAGTAGAGTATATTGTTCAAAAGATTGGGAACTTATGTGGATTGCCTGATTGTTATTTCAAGTTTATCAAAAATGTTTTACTTTTATCTGTTTTAAATGTAATAATATATTTTTGTATATAATATGTTATTTTAAATATATTATAAATTAACGTTAATTTTATTTTGAAGGCTATTATTGCCTATTGGCAGAATGTTCCTGAGATATGTTTATGGAATGTGAATATACCTTATGCTGAAAGTATTCACTTCTATTTGCATTTTTCTATGTGGATAATATCATTTTTGATCATGGTAGCAATTGATATTACAGAAATAATTGGACTTAAATCGGTAAAGTAAAATATTTGGTTTGAAATTATAATCTGGTATAATTTTGTGTACCTTTAAATTATGTATTTAATTACTGGGATATATGTTTATATTTATTGTTATTTTGATGAGAAAGAATTCGTATGTTAATATTAAAACTTATATTCTATTAATTAAATAATGTAATTAAATTTAGTAAGTTAATTTATAAATAATAATTATTCAAAATGTAAAGATTTGTTTTACCTTTTTAGACTTCACTTTTAAATTTGATAGCTGAGAACTTTAAAATTATTTATTCAAATAGTAATTTTAAGTAGAGTACAGACTGAAAGCATTTGCTTTTTTTTCAACTGCTCTAAAACGAAACTATGTCAGCGAAAAATTCGATTTATATTACTTAGAACAAAATGCATGACATTTTATTTTGCTCTTTTGCATTTTTTTTTTTTTATATAAATGCTTTTTTGAGTATTTAAAATATGTTATAATGATGGTTAATAATGGTTACAACAAGTTGTTATTTACCAAATAAATATTTTTTTTAAACTTTTTATTAGTATAGGTTTTTATGGTATTTTGTAAGTATTTAAATTTTTTTGGAAAATAATTGTTATTATGAGTATTAATTGCTCATATTCTTGTATTTTGTTTTGTTTAACAAAACTAATCTTAATTATGCTATAAATATATATAATTCACTTATCACGCACTCACTCACTGATTGCCTCACAGTCAAATTTATCATACCGATTATTTGGTATGTTGAGTGAATTTACTTATAACTATTAATGAACAAACTAATAAAGAATTTTTCGAAAATCTTATTTTAAAGGTTAAATAATTTTGGATTTTGGGCTTGATGTATCCTTTTTTTACTTTTGGTTTTCTTAGAAATATTTTATTTTGTTGAATATATTGATTTCAATAATTACCGATTAAAATACATGTAAATCAATATAGTATAAACTATAAATAAAAAAAAAAAAATATATGATGACAATGCGTTTTTTCAACTTTTTTTTTTTTCTAGAACGAAATAATAAAATATCTTCTGAGTGATAACGAGTAATTTGGCTAGTATATTACTAAGTAAAAGTATAACTTATAGAGCATAATTTAACTGAATACAAATCGATGGTTTATGTGCTTGTATTTTTTGATCTTATTGAATTTCAAGATCATTTAATGACTAAAAATAATAATTGAACTACTAAAAATAATTTAACTATTTTAAGAATTTTAAGAATTTTAAGAATTTTAATTCTTATACATAGCATTTATTAAAGTAATACAACATTTTATTTGTGTAAAAGGGTTAACTCATTAGTATATATAACTGTAATTTAGTGTTTGGCAAAATGTTATTGAAGTGTTCATTTATGTGTAGGTATACTTGATTTTACCTAAAATTAAAATTCAAGTATTTCCCCACACTTTACATAATTAGTAAGGTTTTGTACGGTATAATTATAATTGCATTTTTAGAACTTGTACGTAATACGTTCGGATAAAATATAATTATATAAGTTTTTGGGGATAGGTACCAATTAACATAATTGTAGGCAGTACAAACTTTTTGTTTCTCTTAGAATGGATTTAACTTAAGACGGTAAAGATAATTGGTAGCAATATACAGGAAAACACGTAATTTGATATCGTTGAAAATAAAAATATTCAAACAATTACCTAAGTCTGTTTAATTTGGCTATTCGATATTTATTAAATAATTTATTTTTTGTATACTTCTAAAAGAGTTTATAAGACTCAGATGGGAGAAAATGGGATTTTTAAGTTTTATTCTTCAAAAAGATTTATACATCCAAATAAATAATTGATACTCATAATTAATGTTAATTAACTATGTAAGTACAAAAAAATACACAAAAACAAAAAAAAAAAGAACCGGATGGGCCTCGCTCTGCTGTACAGTTGGGGGTGGAGTGCACTTCGTTTATAGGATAGGTCATTATTACAATGGTTTTGTTAAATTTGAATGCAATGATAGATATCATTGTATACGAATAACGATTCTGAACGAAGTTAATATGTTTGTCTAGGATATAATACATAGTTATTTATAAATATTGTAAAAAGTATATTTTATTTTGAAACGATAAATATATTTTTCTATTAGGATGGGTTGGCAGTTGCATACAGCGACATAGTTTGTCAGTCTAGAATATTATACATTATATTATATTTTACATGTAATTTTATGTCAATATTCGCTGTTCAAACGCTTATAAAAAAAAATTTTAATAATTTTTGAATGACAATAAGAGCTACTTCTGTGGAATCTTCTATTCAATTTTCAAGTATTTTGTACGAGCCAATTTTTTTTTATCACCGATTATAAAAATAAAAAATGTAAAAAAATCGAATATTTTAAATGCCTATAAGTGGCTTAAAAATTAATATAATATTTTGAAAGAAATATGACATAAAGGAAATGCCAATATAAACAACTGATAAAATTTTCAAGTTTCTACAACTTATACTTTTTGGATAAAAACAAATAACAAAAATCGTTTGAGGCTAAACCGTTATTTAACGTGGTTTTGTAAAAATTTAAATTTCAAACACTCATAAAATTTTTTTGTCTGAATCCGGTAGAGTTTTTTTTACAGATATTTGAAGAAAAACTAATGACAAACCTTGTACCAAATTTTCAAATTTTAGTTATAAAAGAAAAAAAATTTACGATTTTTCAACCACAAAATTATTTGCAAATTTTCGCAATTTTTACATATTTCGTATAAATTGGAACTCCGAGCACTTATAAAAAAAATTGTGTCTTACGATTTTAGATTTTTTTTTATCAGTTAAGGAACAACTTATAAAAAACTTTGTATTAAATTTTCAAGATTTTCTGGTCGGCCAAAAAAAATTTATTGTTATTTTAAAAAAAAAAAATTGAAAACTGATTTTGCGTAAAAACTCCCGTTTTTCCCTTATTTTTTAGGGTTTTTCCCGTCGCATTTAAAAAATATTGAAAATTTCTTACTTTTGACCTCAAAGTACCAACTAGATTCACTTTCCTTTCAGAAAAGTTGCTACATAAGGAAATCGAAACATTTTTACTGCCCCAAATCGTGTCGACAGACAGGTATATAGATTATTTACGATAGAATTGTTTAGGTAATTAAATTTGTAAATATTTTTGAAGGGAAAAGAGGAAGAGGAAGACCAAAAAAGAGATGGTTGGAGACTTTGGAGAATGACATGAGGGCTGTCGGTGTGTGCAGAGGAGATGTGATTGACCGAGTAAAGTGGAGGTGAAGGACAAGGGTGGCCGACCCCAAATGGTTGGGAGGAAGGCGAAGTAGAAGAAGAATTAAATTTGTAAATAATAGAGTATAATTTGTAAAAAATGACTTATCATCGGGAATTTGAGAAATAAAATATTATTATCCTTATACTTATATTATGTTCCAAAGCTATTTTAATTCTAATGTATAATTTGGTAATGTTAATTTAATATTTTAAATCAAGTTATCAATTTATTTTTGAAGTAACATTTATCGATTAAGTTCTTATAATACATTGAATTACGGTAGTATACTCGTATTTCTTTGTTTAATGGTACTTAGAATAATGTAGTACTATGAAACACCTTTTTATAATAACTTATGAAATTTATATAATATATTTTTAACTAGCGTATATTTTTAAATAAATAACTAAAAATAAAATAAGCTTGTTATATAAATGTAATGAATTTGTATCATGTGTATGTTTATTTTTAAGATTTTATTAAATGTAATAAAGTATAAATATAGTTTAAGTATAATAATGTAGTTAGCAGTAGCATACATTTAAACAATGAAAGTAAATAATAATCATGATAAGTAATCTCTCTTATTTAAAATGTAATATTACTATTATTCAAATACATGAAAAATATTCATACTTGAAGTATAAAATTAACTTAATAATTAATTTTAAGGTTTCATTGTTTAGTATACCGTTTTGCTAACTAAATCAGATGTTGTTTTTCGATCTTTTGAATATAATTCACTAATTATTATTATAATTGTATTTTAATTTCGTATAGAGTAAGGGTGGACTAATATTTATATGGCCCTCGCATTAAGAAACTGTTTTTGACGCCCTTAAATAAGAACATTCTTTTAGGTCATCAATTAGATTTCCAGGCTCATAAAAAACAATAATATTTCGGTCGAAAACAAATCGGACGACAAAAGAAAAGTCGTAGTATGTTTTTATTTTTGTACTTTTTTTTCCATATTTGTTGTACCTACATGTTTGATCGATAGGACCAGAAACGGCTGGAACAAAAATATGGAAAACTTCCTATCAAATGTTGGTACCCCAGCCCATCTAGTTGATATGAGTTTCTATCGGGATGCCTCCCTTTTCTGTTATTTTATTTACTGCAGTTTTGTAATTAATCATGTTTGTATCTGTACACATAGCATAGATTGAAAAAATAGTTAGTAGTAGAGTTTTTATAGACATAGGATTCAAAATATTCATAGTATCGTTATATTATTGTTTTGAATATTTTTAATTTATAATTATTTTCAGTTTTTTGAATTATTTGATTTGATTTTAAATTTTGAATAATATAAAGATATATTTATTGATAAAAAAAGAACCAATTATCTTTTACTTAGAGATATGAGAATTTGTATTAAGCAAACGGAACTATCATGATTTTATATAATTTATTGTACTGTAAATCATGCATGCAATACTCGTATTATTAATACATTATGACTTCATATTATTGAAAAAACTACTAACATTCATTATTATATGATTATATTTTATTGTAGATTTCTTTTTTTTTTTAATGCATTTTTATTCATTTGTTTATTTCAAATAGATTTTTTACTATAATATAACAGATGGTGGTCGGTGTTCATTTAAATCCCGACAATTCGATATATTTTTATTAAACATAGGATTACCAGGATCTTCGTGTCTCATAATTGTTTTATGGGCTCAAAAAGTAATGAAGTAAGTCTTACCTAAATCACATCATTAAATTTTAATTTTAATATTTTATTATTATAGTTTCGATAGACTTTTATTGGCTGTAATTTGGACACTAGGAATTTTATCGTGCAATCAAACGGACGATAAAGATATTAAATACGTTGCCAGACAGATTGAGAAAAAAAGAACGTGGATGTATTTTTCAGAAAAAATAACTATTTCTCCGTTGAAATAGAAATTTGTACTAAAATCATTAAGTAGATTATATGTTTAATATACTATGTACATGTTTATATCTATGTACTCGTATTATATTTTTTTCTCAGTTAAACATTGTAAAAAAAAAAAAAATTGATATTATTTTATATTTAATGTGAGTTATTTAAATTATTGTACTACATTTCTTATTTTAAAATAATAAATGAATTATTTTTGGAAAACGAATTTTAATTTAAGGCTATAGATGTATAAAAACATAGTTACAAAAAAAAAAAAAAATAAGAATTATAAAAACGTGAGACGGTTAAAAGTATTGAATATAATAAAACAGCTATTATTTGACGAGTTTTGTTTTTTATATTTTTTAATATATTATTTAATATCTTAGAAAATTAATACTTTCCGTAATTACGTAGAATATTTATACCAATAAATAAAATTATATTGTTTTCAATTTATTTTGAGCCGAGTTTAAATGATATGACATAAAAATTACGTTTACGTTTTGAAATAAAATGAACTATTTGAAACAAATGCTTACGCAGGTCAATTCTAAATAGACAAGTTATAATTTAATAGACGTTTATTGTAATACGAAAACGTTTTATCGATTAAATATAGATTTGATTTGTAAACGCGGCACGTAAATCTGCATGAGTTGTAGTAATGACAATATTAACAACGACGGACACTTATGATAATTTTAACCGAATGGACGATGACGGTCGATCGTCGCAGTATTATTGAGGATCCTTTGTACCAGCGAATACGACAAGGATACAAAACGTGACGTGCAGACGGTAACAGTTATAATAGTAGCGGTCGAGATTTTATATTAACCACGATTACCTAAATACATTTATGTATGAATATATTTTATACTACGATTGGGAGAATCCATTGAGTAATATTTACCGACGACTGAATTAGATAGTGAACAGATTTTTGAGCAGATATATTAATATTGTATGAGCTGATCATACACATCATGTTCCAATGTTTTAGCATATATTTATGGTATTTTAAATAATGAATTTTGGTGAAACGCTCGCATACAGTTAATCGTCGAAGAATTATTCGCGGATAAAATTAGTGGTCTGGTTAATTATTCGCCAGATAAATACTTTTTAAGCAATACAGTTTATAAATCATGTTCATTCATATTTTTAAAATTCAAGATCTATCCATCAATATTGAATATATTATGGATATTTAATATATACGAGTATTTATAATAAACTGAACGATTTTAAAATTACGCGACGACTATAACAATTAAATTAAAGTAAGGTGACTTTTTAAAAATAATTTTCCATAATTTTCAACTTCAGAATTAATATAAATATTATAACTATCTTTTTTTATAAATAGTAAATAATATAAATATATTAATAGTAATATTAATCTTTTTTTATAAATTAATAATAAAAAATAATAAGTTATGAAATTGTTTTTATGTGGTTAGGTTTACCGATTAACTTGGCAACTAATTTCATCTACGATAATTTTTTTACGATTAATTCGCGGATATCCCTTAATAATTTTTTTTTTTTTTGGTGGTGGTGATGGAAGGAGGGAACCAAGATTGCGGTCTGCTATGAATTGTTATAGATTTAAGGATTAAACGCTTCTATCGTGCGAGCATGGTACTGCGATTAATATTGAAAAATCGATTGATACATTTGTTCTTAATATTGAAATTTGCTTAAAAAATTGATGGTTAATTAATGTGATCTTTTTATATTCATAGATCTACCTATGTGTATCTAGTATCTATAATCTATTGTAAATTTATATGTTTTCAACTTGTTCTAAAACATATTAATGCACAATGTATATACAATATGAGGTACCGAACATCGATTATTCTAGAATAGTATATTACTTGGCACGTTCAGCAACAACATTTTCGCGCAGTCATTTGTATTTGGTTCGGTTTCCTTATCTACATGCAGTGTATTATCGGAATAATTGTTGATTTAAAGAGAGAAATATGCATTTACAACATTTTAATACTTTGGGTTTTGACATAGTTTCATAAATTTCATAAAGGTAAAATTCTGTTACATCGAGAACGTCACACTCCTCGTCGTCAACCAAATCATTGTTAGGGAAATTGTTAATTTTACTCGTTTGCGCTGTATATCACATGGTGTGACGTATCCATGGGCCAATGTATTCGTGTATAGAGTGGCTTCTCACATTTTTTTTTCTTCGTAATTGTTTGAACTACCAACAGGCAGTTTATTTTGTTGAGGATATTTTAAATATATTACTATATAAAATAATTTACGTAATGTGTTAGTATACTACATATACCTATGATTATTGCAATACTAAAAATTTAAATAATAATAATAATAATAATAATAATAATAATTAGAGACCGAATTTTTATGCATTTTAAATTGTGATACATGCATGAAAACATGCACTAAAAATTTAAAATATGCAAGAAAAAAATTCAAAACACACAAAATTAAATTTCAATTTTTATTAAATTGTACGTTAGATTTTAATTTTGCAGTAATAATTATTCATTAATTTTGTTAAAATTAATATAAACAAAAAATAAGATGTATTACGTAGCAAATATGTTATTTAAAAATCTAATTTGTTAAATTTTAATTTTATTTGCATTCATCAATACATCGTAAAAAACATTTTATTACAATTAAATAGTAGATACATTAACGAATAGGAACAAATTAAATGTAGTAAGTTAATTGGAAAAACAATAATTTATCAAAGTATGTTTTATGTTTATTTCTGTGAAATTATGTTGAAGATTTATAAGAATGTACTTGAAGGATAACTGCGTTTAACATCAATTCTAGTTATTGGTGCATGTTTAAAATTGTATAGCATATCTAGCGAATAATTTGGAATAGATAAATCATTAAAATTAGCACTGTCACTTTGAAGTATTTTCGAAATTTCTTTTAAAACCATTAATCCTTTGTTTTTATTCGAAAAGTTTTTACATTTTGTTTTAATAATTGTACTATATGCACTGGTAGGAAGTTCATT
Source organism: Sipha maydis (assembly GCA_034509805.1). Classification (NCBI taxonomy): domain Eukaryota; kingdom Metazoa; phylum Arthropoda; class Insecta; order Hemiptera; family Aphididae; genus Sipha; species Sipha maydis. The sequence continues at coordinate 38,649 of JASXSY010002580.1, read as the reverse complement.
GACAGAGTTTTTCACTTGTTCTACGACTTTTAATGAGTCTACTAGGACAAATTAAAGATTTCAAGATTTTTGATACTTTCAACAATACATAAAAAAATTGCTCTGATATAAACAAGGTAATATTTTACATTTAATTAATTTAAAATTGATTTACAGTTTTGAATGTTTTTTGTGTTATCTTCTAAGTTTTCAATTAAATTTTTGAATTCTTCAAAATTATCTACGTAAAAGAAGGCTGACTCTAGCCAAGTACTTGGGGTAATTATTGGTTGTGGTAGTAAAGGTGTATTTGGCAACATTTCTATGTTTAACTGAATATTATATGGAGCCTTTGAGAAAACCTTTTTTCATTATAGTTAAACCATTAATGTCATCAAAAGTATCTATAACTTTTTCAGTAATTCGGTGAATATTATGAGCGACAAAAGTTACATGTAGAAAATTCGAATAAAATGGTTTTAAATTTTGTGCAGCTTTCATCATATGAGGAACAGCATCAGTTAGCATTAACAAAACTTTATCATTGTTATCTTTGGGCCATAATAGTTTGAGAGAATTGTTTACAAATTGTGCTATAGTTGAATTATTGGTATTTTCGAAAATTTTCGATGTTAAAAGATACGATTTAGAAGGCGAATAGGCATTCAATTTACCAACAGTAAAATTCGCTACATATTTTCCTCGAGGATTAGTAGTTTCATCAACAGAAAAAAAAAAATGTACGAACTGCTTATGTATTCTCGAATATTTTGTTAAACGTCTGTACAACATTGATATACTTAAATAGTTTTTTCTTAACGTACTTTGATCCGATATATGTTTATTTGTATAATTTTCCAAAAAGTATTTAAAGTTTGTATTTTATGTAAAGGTATGTTTGAAGAGATTAAATTATTACAAAGTTTTTTGAAAAATTGTAATAATTTAATCTCTTCAAACATACCTTTACATAAAATAAAAAAAAATAAAAAAATAAAAAAAAAAAAAAATAAAAAATAATAAAAAAAAAAAATAAATAATAAAAAAAAATCAATAAATAAATAAAATCACAAAGTTCTTTGAAATATTGTGATTGATTTTCTATGGATGTTGATGCATCATGAACAAAGGTTTATTGAAAAGAAGAAAAGTTCAAACATTTTTTATGCAAAAATGATTTTGCATGTTGGTAAATTTCAAATTTTTTTTCTGCTCTTACCGGTTTTTGACAATTCTGACAAAAAACTGTTGTATTATTTAAAATGTTAAAACCTCACTAGAAATATTGTATGGCTCAATCCACTTTCTAATCGATGTGAGTTTTGAATTTGGAATTATGGGCATTTTAACTGTTTAAAAATTAATTGGTAAATTACAAAATAATTTTCGGTGAAAAAACACGTACACTCAATACCTACATTAACTTGGCTATAACGTAATTTTTACTAATAATTATTATATAAGTATAGCAGTGATTGTAATAATGTATCTATATGTGTTGTATTGGGTATTTTATCAACAAGATTAAATAAAATAGGTAAAGCCACGTATCCACTATAAAAAATCGTACAATCACACTATGGAAGTTTAATAACCTATTTTTTTGGGTTCAAATATTATTTGAAACATTAAATATTTGATTTATAAACGCACTTATAATCTGCTTTTTTTTGTTCAACAACTTTTTGGATCATTAGGCGTATATTTGCACGGCTTTTTTTTTTTTTTTGTAAAAATATTCAAAAATATGCAGAACACGCACTACGCACTAACGTAAGAATATGCAAAAATATATAGTATAACATTCTGATACTTAATCAATCAAATAAAGATTTGTGGATTGCATGCATATGATGTTGAAAATAGCAACATGTATTTTGTGTAAAATCCGGTCAATAATAACTGCATCAATTTTTACTGGTAAACCATAAAAAGTCGCAATGCCGAAGACGACGCGTGTACCGAACCTTTATAACCACATGCGTTCCCGATCTATCAGCGGCAGCTAAACGATCTGCTGAAATGTACGAATGCACTATATAATATACAAAATAAATATGATCTGTTTAATACATTGACTGATTGAGTAATCGATTTTATAAAATACTGGTCGGAGAAAGGTATATGGGTTTTGTCGACCACACGAGAAGAAGAAGAAGAAGAAGCAAAACGGTCGACGATACAATGGAAACAAAATCGGAGCTGTCGATGACCGAAATCGTAACTCCGTGCCTTCATTTGCACGAACTTCCCACTGTGCCATCTTGGTATAACATAGTCGGAACGTTATAACGTAACCGAGCAAATCGATGTCGCCACGCTGCCTCTACGGATTTTGAACAGCGCGAACGTTTAATTAATAACATTAATCATCTTTTGATGATCCAAGTTCGGTCCATTGAATTTTATGGCACATCAGTACAGCCGCTTCCTGATTGGCCGAACGTTATGCTGGTGCCATGCCTGTGTATAAGGACAATAAGTCATTGCAACGATGTTATAAACAGCAGGGGCAGTTATTATTAGAAAATATGTGGTATGTGTGGTATTATGTATACTTCTGACCAAGCAATCGAGGACGTGAAAGTTTATCTTATAAGTGAACCTATACTTGCCACATCGTATGCGCACGATTCGATTTACGGGCATATCCCAGCAGGGCCGTCGAGAGCTTTTGAGGGCCCCGGGGTTGATCGGTTCCAGGCCCTCTTACACTTGTTTGGCCAAGATACATACTACTTGTACATACTTTAGTAGAATAAAAATATTAAAAATTGCATATTATGCTACGGCAAATGACCAGTGCATTTTATCAGAAATTTTCACTGGGCAGCAAAAAATGTTTTTCTCAAAATAGTCATTGTATAATACCATAGTATTACACGTTCGTTTCGCATTATATCGCCCAATCTTTCAAAATACTGTCGACAGAGTATAATCACTGGGCGACATTTGTGTCGCCTAGTTAACTAGTTAAAAAATGCACTGCAAATTACATTATAAAATAATTTTGAATAAAAAGCTGAGATGACGGGCCCTTTCAAAGACACGGGCCCCGGGGCTCTAGCCCTCACTGCCCTACCCTCTCGCCGGCCATGTATCTCAGCCGTGATTCACGTACATATTCTGTAGTCTTTCCAACGTCCTCCGGGAGGTTTAGCAACGAATGAAATACCACGCGTCACAATGATTTCATAATGCTATCTTCAACCGCATTTATAGCACATTAACATACTACATAAAATACAATAATCTCTCAATCATCCGCGGAGTTGGGTGCCACAATAACAGCCAGATAAGCGATGTCCATGGATAAATCGAAGTTAGACGAAGAGGGCTTGATAGTCAACCCAGAAATGTTTTTGTTATGATTTATTCACAATAACATTATTAATAAATAACATGAATTATTATTTAAGTATTTATATTTTTATTTTCTTATGAAAAAAATCGGTTAGTTGGCTATGTTTTTCTTGCCAAAACTCATTAAATGTTTATGATCAATTTCGATGTATTTATTTATATATTCATATATAAAGTTAAATAAGATTTCCTGTAAAAAAAATTGAATTTAGTATTTACAGGAAGGTTTTTTGTAAATACTAAATTAAAATTGATATCTATTAAGGATACAGTAGGATCTAAGAAATTCAATTTTTTATTTAATTATATTTCGAGGATAAATTTAGTGCTTTTATTTATTTATTTTTTTTAAATATTTGACTAAATTTTCTGCTTATCTATTCGAATTTCTAAATAAAATAAAAGTTTCTCAAGTAAATTTACACTAACATAATGAAATAAAGACAATTAATTTTCATAATATTTTAAATGTATAGAAATAATTTTTTGTATTAATACATATTAGATAATAATAAATAATAATAACCAAAGTATTTATATATCTTAACATATTTATGTCTAATAAAAACTCATAATCTCTCTTATTCAAATAAATTATCTTTATGTACTTATTTTTTCTTTTCCTATTCAGTTGTGATTTTAATGAATTTTTAATTTAACATCGATCCTATATTATTCATATAATAATACTCCAGGTTAAGCATTTATTTGTTACTTTATTTCTGTATGTAAACTATTTATTTATCTTAAAACTCTAACACCCCAATATTTAGAAACAAACCAAGTTTTTACTTTTTATTTTTTTTTTTTTTATCTGGACATTGTGGATGAATATAAAAATCAAATTTAATGTTAAAATAATATCGTTATATTTAGATAATCGTTCTCAATTGTCTATTGAAATCGTAATATATGACCAAAATTACTGCACATGAGATATACTCATAAAACCAATCAAACAGATTGCTTGAAATTATTTGAATTATTATCGTAGCATGTAGTTTCGATTGTTTAGAAATGGCGTAACTAGGGTAAGGAGATCATTTCACTACGTATAACACATGGAATACCATCCACATTTTTTTTCGGGCGCATGTAAATTCCACCGATTGCGACTTTTTCCATGTAAATTCCACCGGTACATTTATTTTACCTGAAAAAAAATGTAAATTCCACCGGTACATTTATTTTACCTGGAAAAAAAATGTAAATTCCACCGGTACATTTATTTTACCTAAAATGTATACATACCTACATAGTTTATGTACAGATTTATTATTTATACATAGTATACTTAATTTTATATAATCATCAAATAATCTTCACCAGACTTTAAAATTATTTGTTTATAAAACTTAAAATTATTTAAACAAATCAAAAGTGTACCACGTTTACTAATTATTTCGGTTAACGTATTCATCTTGAAAGGCCGAACTAAAATGTGCTTTTTAAAACACTTTATCAAACGCGATCGTTACTTGATATGACTATATTTACTATATACTTATATATAGTCACGCGTCGATATAACGTTTATATAAGAAAATCGACAGTTGATGTGTAGCTATATAGTTTAAATCTATGGATTATACAATCTGCGGAGTTAACAGTGTTTTCTGGTCAAAAATACCTACCGGTGGAATTTACATTTTCGGTATGGGTTTGGATTTATTTCAGGTAAAATAAATGTACCGGTGGAATTTACATGTTTTAAATTAAACCCAAAAATCGACTACCTATAAATCGGTGGAATTTTCAATCGCCCTTTTTTTCTTATTAAATTCATAACCTCCCAAAAACGAATCCTGGTTGAGCCATTGCAAATGTGCATAAATTATAATATTTTAAAACAATTTGTTTGAGTGCACGAGGGATCGTCATCATCACTTTATTCAAAATTGAAGTGTTCTAATGCGAATACATATTTATCAGACCGTCTTAATTAAAACTAAAAGTAATAGCGCTCGTCTGTATACATTAATGTGTAATACTCTGAAATTAACAGATATACTACCGCTAACACGCGAAAAGGGATAATAGTCCCGGACGGACCTCATCCGGTTTAGTGCCCTGTGTCGTCGCCGGGTCATAATGTAGTTTTGAATTTGTTTCGTACGTTTTATATTGAATTTCCTTGTACAGGCCCTGCAGAAAGACGCCTCTGTAGACGACGATTGGGTATTTGAACGTCGACCCGGCGGCGAGTCTATGTACAGTGTACACGCTGCTGCAGTGACCGGAAATTAATGCGTATATTTAATGCAGACGAAGTAGTAGCGCCAAAGTTGTCAAGTTTATTTAGAAGTTATTTTTTTGCGTTCTTTACACTTTGCCGCGTCTTAATTATGAGATTAAATTATTACCACAGTGCGCATTGCTATACGCGCCCGTACTGATTTTGAATTGGATTTTTCAGCGAGATTTCTTCAGTTCATAAATTAAATACCTAATCAAGTAAATGTTGTTGTTTTTTTTTTCACTTTACTAAGTTTTATAAATATATGTTGATATATAATTTGATATATTAATACAAACACATATAAAAATGTATGTAATGTGATTATCTTTATACGAGTGCTTTTAAAATTTAAACAACACTTTTAACTATATTAATCACTAACTAAATATTTTACTAACCATTTTGTTAGGATATTTTACGCATTGAAACAGAAACTTGAGTGGAAGTCAACAGATTTTTTTTTTTACAATTTATTCGAATACCACGTTCGCCCAAAAACTAAGTTGTTTTCCGCAGTGTCGGCTCGATTTTCAGAATTTCCATTTTTCGTCCGATTCAACAAAATTAAGTTTTTATTATACGTAGAATAAAAAACAATATGCTGACCATAACATAACAAGGCTTTACATAAAAACGTTGTTTGTGCCTTTTTGTTTTATACATCTCTTATGTTAAAATAAAGTATTGAATTTATAAGGTAGAAGAGTAGAACGTTATTTATTTTTTTTACTCGCGTAATTATGAGAACATCCTTTATTGTACTCATACGTTCGATGTATTATTGACACGGATATAGAGGTACACCTTATCTGTATTGTAAGTATATGGCATTTTAATTTGTCGAATGCTTGGGCGTATGTAATTTGCGCCAAATACAACCCCCCAAAAAAAAAAAAATATATGTAAATTGCTCCACACCTAAAAATAAATTTTGGTAATTTGCGCCACACAAAACTAAATAAAAAGGCTTTAAGTAATCTGCGCCATCGTGTAGCTACAAAAAATGTAATTTGCACCATTTGTTACCTTATTAAAATTGTAATTTGCACCACTTTAATATTAGTAAATAATTTAATATATTTATTATTTATACACAGTGTTGGGAAATATATAGATAAATGTATCTTAGATAAGTTATCTTATATAATGTATCTTATCTAGATAAATTTATACTCAGTTATCTTTATCTTCATCTAGATAAAAATCTTGTTATCTATGAGTACCAATCTAGATAATTTATTTAAATGGAATAAAAATAAAATTTGAAAATGTTTTAATATTTTCATTTTTAAATTTTTTTGTACATCATATACTTATTACACAGATAATTACTGACAAGATGACAATATTCCTATGAAGTTTATTTTAAAAATATTAACTCTTTATATTATAAGTTTATTTTCAAAATGTATGAAATTTGTAAAAAAAAAAAGACAGAAATGTATTGTTATTTTACTTTTCAAATCTAAAATTTTTTAATTATTAAGTTAGAGAATGATTTGTCATCTTCTTATGAAGTTTATTTCAAAAAAAATTATTTTATATTTTATGTTTATTAATGTTTGAAATGAGTTTAAAAAATGATATTTATTTTAAAATGTTTTTAATTATGAATTTTTTACCTAATATCTGTAGGCTGTAGTATCCTGAATATTTTTAAAATCAAACATGAAATTATCTCATATTTATCTAGATAAAAATGTACTTATTTTTATCTTTATCTAGATGAAATTTAGTATAACTATCTTTATCTAGATAAATTATTAGTTATCTATTTTGGCGCAAATTACATACGCGCTTAAATTTACCTAATGATGGCGCAAATTACAAGTAATAAAATTTGCGCAAAATACTATCTCCCGAATGCTTAACCCCGTAATAATTGAATACAGACAAAAACTTGAAAATCAACAAACATGTCATTAAACTATTTATTTGGAATATATTTAAGCAAACGTTATATTATTATCGATACAGCTATTTTAGATTCTGAACGGAGTGATGGAATCTATTGGTTTTACAATGATGTGTGTATTTTTTTTTTATTTTTTTTTTATTTATTTTTTTTTTATTATTATTTTTTTATTTTTGTGTCTGACGACACCTTTTTTGGTAGTAAAAATGCTTCAATTAGCTTAAGCAGCAACTTTTCTGAAAGGAAAGTGAATGTAGATGGTACTTTGGCAAGTCAAAAATCCAACTTTTTTAATACTTTTTAAAAAAATCGAAAAAACGATAAAAAAATTACGAATTATGAATGTTTGAAATTTAAATATTTACGAAATTGCATAAAATAGCGATTTATTCTCAAACGATTTTAAATATTTGTTATAATTCAAAAAGTATTTTTGAAATTTTTACCAGCTGTTAAGATTGGCATTTCCTTTATGTCACATTTTTTTCAAAATATTATATTGATTTTTAAGCCACTTATAGGCATTTAAAATATTCGATTTTTTTTTTATACATAATAATGAATATTGGACATAAGGATATTTCACGATTGGGTTAGTTTTCTTGCATCGGAGGCTGTAATCTAGTTACGTAATACTAACAGTTTTGTTAACGTTCCTTTCATCTATTTTTTTTTTTATAGGAATCCGTTTAATTCCTCGTCCTTTATTATAAAAAATAATTCATTCAGTTCCTCGTTCTATTAATATTAATAGGAACTCATTCGATTTCTCGTGCATTTGAAAAAGGAACTCGTTCTTTTCCTCGTTTCTTCCAAAAACTAACTTACTTTAAAACTTAATAAATTAATTTGAATATAAACTCTAAATATTTTAATTGTTAGGATAAATGTGTAAACAATTTTGTATTAAATACATTGATACATTAACTTATTACATTACATGATAAGTATGTAAATACATACTCGAAAACTTCGTATATTATTTTTATAAAAAAAAAAATAATGCAGGATTATAAATTATTATAATACAGTTTTATTTTTTACTTATTCAAATTTAAATATATTTTAATATTTGTTGTTACTACTATGCATTATTATAGAATCTGTAAATGGAATGAAAACCGGTCCTGTGTTCGTAACTCGTTAGTCATTACTGACTTTTCATCATCCATTATGATATGTTAACATTCGTGAATCACGAAAATAAATTTTAATTTACACAATTTCATCAAATATTTCCTAATTGAAATATTTACCCGTATGTATAGACCGTCTTGTTTATTTTAATGTTGCCAACAAAATGTTGCTTGGTCTGTACCTTTGATCATATTTTACATATTAATTATTAGGATGAAAAAAATTTTTTATCGAGCGTTGTTCAGATTAATTATCTGCATAATACTGTCAATTATTTTAATACATAATATATGAATACGCTTTTTTTTTTTTTATGCGTTTTTACACTTCTTTTTTCATTCTGAATAACGCTGTACACATTTATTGTCGACATTAGTAAATAGTGTTTCGAACATCTGAGTGAGTGCTGAGTAAACACATAGTAAATTGCCGCAGGATTACTATACATTATACTTCCTTTATTTTCTTCTTTCTGACCCAGGAGATTTGAGAGTGTGCGTAACAGCGGTGGATCCACCGAGACGTCGTATATCTTGGCTTCGACAGGACACGTGTGTACTCGGCACAACGGTAGATCGTGTAATCGGCGATGATTTCCTTCTCTCAGATTCTACAGTTCAGTGTTTCGATTTATAATCCAATATTTGATAATTTAGCAAACTCGTTTAATGTTCCCAGCTTAATAGGAAATTAATTAATCAATGTTTGGATATATTTAATGTTTAAATTGACTGGAATTTCGGAATCCTTATCAATAGAGATCTCAGTATCATTATTATTAGTTTTCCTTTTAATAGTAAAATTATTATGAGTATTACATAGATCAAATTTCCAATGTTTATTATCATTTAGTAGTTAAATAAAATTATAAGACATAGTATTGCATTTTTTACAGCTAGAATGATAAGATAACAATCAATCACAACATTTTACGTTTTGTACCGGAGAAACCGTATTTTCGAATTCAACACATGAAATTCTTCTTCTTCATGTACCTATCCGATTTCGAATGTTGGCGACCATTCCAGCAATGCTCTCTATGTCGATTGCGATACGAAACAACTCTGATGAGCTCTTTCCATACCATACCCTTAGATTATGAAGCCATAATTTTCTTCTTCTGCCAGGGCCTCTTTTTCCATATATTTCCCCTTGCAAAATGGTTTGAAGTATTTTATACCTACTTTCATTCCTCATTATGTGACCTAGATATTGGAGTTTTCTTATCTTTATGGTGTTTACTAGCTCAGTGTCCTTTTTCATTCTCCTAAGAACTTCGTCATTTGTAATCCGGGCAGTCCACGGTATTTTCAATATTTTTCTATATATCCATAACTCAAATGCTTCCATCTTTTTTGTAATGGCATCATTTAGTGTCCAGGATTCCACACCATAGAGTAGAACAGAAAACACATAACATCTTATATGTTTCATTTTTGTTTTGAGGGATAAGTTATGACTTTTGAAGAAAGCGCTCATTTTATTGAATGTTGTCCTCGCTTTACCTATACGACACTTTATTTCTTGAGTGTTATCCCATTTTTCATTAATCATGGTGCCTCAGTAGTAATATTGTTCCACTTTTTCTATTCTGGTTTGATTGATGTACAGGTGAGCTCCAGTTATAGTGTTCTTGCTAATGACCATTTGTTTTGTTTTGTGTACATTTATGTTGAGTCCAAACTGATTACTGTGCTATGCTATGTGGTCCATTAAGGTTTGCAGTCCAGCATTATTGTCGGCTAGAATTATGGTGTCATCTGTATACCTAATATTGTTGATTCTGGCTCTATTTAGTTGTATGCCTTCCTCTATTCCGTCTAGAGCCTCATTGAATATTTTTTCTTAATATAGATTGAAAATTAAGGGTGACAGTATACACCCTTGTTTAAAATCTCGTAATATTTTTACATCCTCGGTTGTATTTCTATCTAGTCTCAAACAAGCTGTCTGATTCCAATATAGGTTGCCTATTATTCTTAAATCTTTACTATCTAGACCAACTTCTTTAAGTATATTCATCATTTTGTCATGTTTGACTCTATCAAAAGCTTTCTCATAATCAAATAGACATACGTCATAATTTACGTCTTTGCATCTTTGTATCAAAACTTGCACTCCGAATAAAGCCTCTCTTGTGCCCACTGCTTTAATAAAGCCAAACAGGTTTGGCGAGATTTATTCTTTGCACTTTTTGTATATTCTTTTATGAATGATCTTAGATATAACTTTAGTATATAACTCATAAGATTTATGGTGCGGTATTCCTCACATTTCTTTGCTTCTATATTTTTGGGTAATGCAATGAACTCTGATTTTAGCCATTCTTTCGGTATGTTTCCTGTATCATAGATGTTATTGAAAATTTTTGTCATCCATTTAATTCCCTCTTCATTCATCAGTTTTAAGAATTCGGTTTCCACATTGTCAGGTCCTGCCACTTTTCCATTTTTCATATTTTTTATTGCCGTCTCAACTTCAGTGGTCAATATCTTTGGGCCTGTCATTATCTGGTTCTCAAAACAATACCATTCACTTGGTCTTTGGTCATAGAATAAGTTTACCAAGTATTCTTTCCACTTATCTTTAATTTCTTGTTGTTCAATAATAACCATACCATCATCACCAATAAGTTTTTTCTGATGTCGTTTTTTGAATGTTCCTGTAATCTCTTTTATTTTTCTGTGAACATTAAAACTATCATACCTGTTTTGATATATTTCTATCTCCGCACATCTTTCCATAACTTCTTTTTCCTTGGGTTCTCTATTTTTTTTTATCAATATCTTAAGTCTATTATACTCCGAATTATTTTGTTTATGTTTCCGTCTTTCTTCCATTAGATCTAAAATTTCATCTGTTATCCAAGGCTTCTTTTTTCCTCTACTTGATTTTAAAAATTCTTTCTTTATATTCTGAACCATTTCTCTAAACTGGGTAACGTCTTCTTGACAACTGTTATCTTGTTTTAATTGACTGATTTGTTCATTAATTTTTACTTCCACCTTTTGTTTTACTGAGGGATCTTTTAAACCTGTAATGTTGAAAAATGTTTTCGTCTTCCTTTTTATTTTTTTGAGTCTTCATTTTATGATGCCCACCAAGGGTGTGTGGTCAGACATAATGTCCGCACCTTATAATTTTTATATAAAACATTGTAAGGTTACAATTTCTCGAATAAAGAAAATAATAAATAAATATGAATGTGGCCAGACACAATAAACTTGGTTGTAACTTACATAGCGCTTTATAAGAATATAAAAAAATAGGGTCGCCAACCTACTGGGCGAGACCATGAGGTCAGATCATAATAGGATTTTTTAGAAAAATACCACGTTAGTCAATGAAGTTAACGGGATATATATATATATATATATATATATATATATATATTTTAAACAATTATAATTGAATATTATAAGTAGATCGTTGTTGAGTCGTTGTGTTGCTTCAATACCTCGTGACATTTGATCAAATATCATGTAGGATGGTCTTTGAGGAGATCGTTGCTCGTACTTTATACTATTGTAAATATACTTTATTAAATCAAATATTTAATTTAATATGAGGTAAAAAACGACCGAAAAAACTCATCTGCAATAAAATGGGAATCAAAAAAAAAAATTTACACCTAGGTCCGGATTTGGTGGGCCAAAATCCTTATGAAACGCCGCTCCGTCTATTAGCTGTGTGGCGCTATTCACAGTGCGGGTTTTAAGCAGGTAGCTATGTTTACCTGGGCTGATCTCGCCACTCCCCGCCGAGCTTCCGACTCTCGTACCGTGAAAGCCCCCGTGGGGACCCCGGGCGCCCGGTACTCGCCCGGTAACTATCCGCGTTACCGTAAGCCCCATCGAGTCCAACCTCAGAGCGGCCGAAGCCGAACTTGGCGCAGCGGAAAGACACGTAAGACACATGCCGTCCTGGGCTAACTACGCCTTCCGATGTACCATTTGAGTTAGCGTCATTGGTAGGACATACGGCGATGGCGGCTAGTCACCCCGCCGTCTCCTGTATTATAAGGGGGTCGCCCGGCCGGCCGCCATCACTAGTTGCGCTCCCCGAAGGGTACAGGAAGCTTCCGTGAGACGCGAACCGGACGGACGCCGTCTCGCCGCCATCACTGCTCCTACCCCCCGAGGGGAGCGAGAGGCTAACGTGAGACGTGACAAGACGTCCGGACGCCCGTAAGAACGGACGCTCAACCTGCCGCGGTGGTCATACCGGCAGGCCATCAGCCTCCGACCGAGCGGCTAGCTGTCCGAACGGATTTGGAGTAATTTTGATCGCGCGGCAGCCTCGAGGCTCTAGGTGCACCGCGCATTTTACGCTCCGGACCCGCATAGGCGGAGCTCCCGTCGCGGGCCGGCTTCTGCGCAGGTTCACTGTCCGGGCGAGAGTACTCGATTTATTTCTCTCGTTCCCCCCACCACAAAGAGATATTTTATTACCGCTATCTGCAACCCGCGGACTCAATATGGTAGCGTGAACCGTCGCTCCCCAACCACGACAAGGGGCGAACTTTTCCAAGCCACTTCCTTTGGCTCTGGTTGGGCCAGATACCATCGTAATTACAATAATAATAATAATAATAATAAATAAGGATGAAACAGGGTGACTTGTCTACCACACATCCGTCACCATTTTAGATTTAAATATAATTTTGATATAATAATAATACCATCACTGGTGATTAGGGCACGGCGCTCAAAGTTTAACAATTTACAAAAATAATATCTAACATGGCTCAAACATTTAAACGATACAATATACATTACCATCCTCAGAGGGCTACAGAAGCTGCGGTTTGGCCGATTTTTAATTAAAATCATATGGTTGTTTGTTCGCGATCAAACATGAACAAAATAACACGGTTGCTCCGCACACAACCAAAGACAAAAACGGAGTGCCGTACGAAAAGGCGACGTTTTTGTACGATGTGAGAGCATTGTCGGAATTAATAATAATACACTAATAATATAAACATAAAAAACCCCTCAAATTAAACATTTATAATCCGGTGATATGATGGGTATTGCAATACGGTGTGCAAGAGATAGAAGGGGAGACGGGGTGAGTGTACATACGAACATCGTCCGTCGATCAAGTTCACCATGTAGCGATACAGATGAAATACTCGCAGGCGCAACAAAGATATCCGGAGTATACATCATTCCAGCACGTCATCGGTTCACCAAATAATTAGGACATCCCTCGTTTGATATAATTAGAAATATTATTTAATATTAACCAAGGATACCCTTTTGTCTCGTTACAACTGATTACGTTATTAAAATATTTCTAAAATAAACGCGAGGTAAACGCTTATACACCACAACCGTCCAGTGTAATAGTTAGATTGACGATTTTATACAGAACAATGAATAAATTATGAATGTTATGTGCCCATTATCCTTCGTACTTTATATTTGATATTTTATAAAATAATTGTTTAAATAAATCGTTAATGGGCATGAGATGAAATCAAATAAACATATATTTCAGGCGCACCTCATACTGCTGGACGGCCTTTATGTATTATTAAAATAATGTTGGATATACTTCGTTATTATATTGTTATACATCGCATTGTTGAGATTTGTATCGCAAGTTCAATATTAATTTTATTGTTTTCCTAGGTATACCTATGTTTGAATAATTTAGTAACTGAAGATCACAGATGACGACGTAAAATAACGGAACCCTTTGTAATCTCATTTTATCGTGGTCAGCGTCGTTAGTGGAATGGTGTTTCGTAGTTTTCAGTTTGAAGTCATCTAGTCTCATGGGGACTTCAATGCGAAATCGGTAGAAAAATGTTCTAGTTTATATGGATAAAATAATATCTATTATTTATTATCTAAAATACGTTAAAAACATTACAGATTGAGGTACACATTTATTTTATCAGTACATTATAATATTTTAAGTACATGGGTTATATCGTGACTTTTCTATTTTAAAAAGCTCGAAAACTAGTTAATAGATTTAAAAAAATAAATATTTTATAATAATTTAATTTTAATTTTTGATATTTTATTTCATTTTAATAAAATTGTAACGAGCTATATTGAATACCTTCGTGGGCCATACGTAGAGCTTATAGACTCAATACCATCATAGATATCATACATTATTTTAATGTTATCTAAAATATATTGAATTATACTTAGTTAATTTTCGATTGGCTGAGATGCTGAGATCCCATTTTGCGAAATGGCACAACGTGATGTTTCAAAATTAACCTGAAGTTGGTCTTATTGCAACTGACCATAAGTTATAACTAAGATATGTTTGTTTCCTTTTTACAAGATTTAATATTATATTTCAAAAGATGTAAGAAAATTGATGAAAACTCTTAGCTTCTTTCAGAATTGGAGTATACCTTGTTGACACTTCCAAAACGTTTGAACTATTCTGTATTACTTTAATTTATGTAAAATATAAATATATTTTTATTAGATTATCAGTTATTTTTGCTATCATTTCTACTCAATGTCATTCAGAGTCTTGATTATACTTATATCGTTTTATTTAATTTATTTATTTAAGAGCTTAGCGAAATTATATTATTTTTATTTTAAGTTTTTAATTTGTTATTGTATTATCATTGTAATCGTTACATCTTTGTTGTTGGCGCATTTTAATTGACATCAAATTAATAATTAATATTTTTTACTACTCAGATTGTTTTATCATTTTTATTATTTATTAAATGTTGTTAAATGTTTATTATTTATGTATAATACTTGTAAATTATACATTATTATCGGTATTTTATGATTTTTAGTAACAATTGTTTGAAACATCACGGCGATGTTTATAATAACATACCACTGAAATATGCATGAAACATTGGTTATGCTTTAATATTTTAAGTGTGTGCAACGTCAGGTTTGACTGTTACAGAAATGTAACTAAGGTATATTAAAAAGGTATACTTTAAGTGACATAATTTCAGTATAAATACGATCTCAAAGATGTTATTTATACACTTATAGAATGCAATTTGGGATGTTCCTTGTTTCATCGAAATTACCCAGCAACGTTAGCGGTACAAACTAATGCATAGTAGGCGTACTTCTACTTACACTTGGATCTCCTTGACACGGAGTCCCTAAAAGTTGAAAATTAATGGCACGATAATTTTGTTTCTGACCACTTGGTTCTATTAGCTTTTTTAGTTTGAGTCATCATCATTTTTATTTTCGTTGACGAGAACAGAATGAGCAGGCGGATGGCAAGTAAATAAAAATGTCAAGCAAATTTTTCATAAGATTCATACTGCGAGGAAAATATCAGATAAACCAAAGAGATTCACGTATGTTGTTTGAAAATCATTATGGGTTTACTGATTAGTAGCGTCAGTGACGTCTTAACTATCGAGGACATTTTAGGAAAATAAAATTTGACTCCCACTTCCCGCGTAAATATTTTAGTATAAAAGAAAAATTAAATCTATTTAAAATAAAACACCGACTTTTTCTTTTTATAATTAATTTTTATGACGCTTCCTAAATTCACAATACTTTGGATGCCCTAGGGAACTTGCCCTATTTGCCCCATCTCCCTTGGAACGACTATGGGCAGCGTATAATGAATATTCCATCATATAGTTTCAATATGCGTTATTCATTTTTCATTTGAACGTTTCGACGGTCCCCATGGAATTGCATTTTCAACGTTTAATATTCATGTACGAAAATACCTAAATATATTGTAGTATGGATAGTGATGATCCTTTGTGATTTTTTTATAGGGAGGGGATATTTATTTACTAATTCCTGTATATTAACAAAACTTACATATTTTCCTGTATATTAACAAAACTTACATATTTTTTGTTTTATCTTACATAGTTTTGTCAAGATAAATAAAATGAAAACAAATGATTTACTTACTTTTGTCATACTTATAAGGTTTTTAGACAATTATAAAATACAACACAAATATTATGGTTAAAAAATACCTTTTTTTTGGATTAAAAAAAAGATTGTAAGAAATTATCATCTATATTTTTTAGATTCTGAACGGAGTGAAGAATGTATTGATTTTACAATGATGTGTGTTTTTTTTTTTTTTTTTTTTTTTTTTTTTTTTTTTTTTTGTGTCTGTCGACACGTTTTGGGGCAGTAAAAATGCTTCGATTGCCTTATGTAGCAACTTTTCTGAAAGGAAAGTGAATCTAGTTGGTACTTTGAGGTCAAAAGTAAAAAATTTCCAATATTTTTTAAATGCGACGGGAAAAACCATAAAAAAATTTGGGAAAAACGGGAGTTTTTACGCAAAACCAGTTTTTGACATAATCAAATTTTTTATTTTGCTATAACTCAAAAACTAATCGATGTAAATACTTGAAATTTTCACCAAATGTTTAGATTAGCGTTCTCTATACACCATTAAATTTTCAAAGTATTTTGACTTTTATGAAGCTATTTATAGACAATTGAAATTTTCAATATTTTTAAGTATTTTTTTTTTAAATAACGATAAAAATTTTTTGGCTGCCTAGAAAATCTTGAAAATTTAATACAAGGTTTCTTATAAGTTGTTCCTTAACTGATAAAAAAAAATCTAAAATCGTAAGTCACAATTTTTTTTTATAAGTGCTCAAAGATACAATTTATACGAAATATGTAAAAATCACGATAATTTGCAAGTTTTTTTGTAGTTAAAAATTCATAAAATTTTTTCTGTTCATACTTAAGGTTCAAAATTTTAACACGAGGTTATGTATAAACTACTCTTCAAAAATCTTTAAAAAAATTTCTACCGGAATTAGAGAAAAAAATTTTATGACTGTTTGAAATTTAAATATTTACGAAATTGCATAAAATAGCGATTTATTCTCAAACGATTTTAAATATTTTTTATAATTCAAAAAGTATAAGTCGCAGATTTTTGAAATTTCTACCAGCTGTTAAGATTGGTATTTCCTTTATGTCTTATTTTTTTCAAAATATTATATTGATTTTTAAGCCACTTATAGGCATTTAAAATATTCGATTTTTTTACATTTTTTTTTTATAATCGGTGATAAAAAAAATTTGGCTCGTACAAAATACTTGAAAATTTAATCAAAGATTCCACAGAAGTAGTTCTTAAAGTCATTCAAAAATTATTAAAATCCATAGGCACAACCTAGTGTTAAAATTTTGAACCTTAAGTATGAACAGAAAAAATTTTATGAATTTTTATCTACAAAATAACTTGCAAATTATCGTGATTTTTACATATTTCGTATAAATTGGAACTTTGAGCACTTATAAAAAAAATTGTGACTTACGATTTTAGATTTTTTTTTATCAGTTAAGGAACAACTTATAAGAAGCCTTGTATTAAATTTTCAAGATTTTCTAGGCAGCCATAAAAATTTTATCGTTATTTAAAAAAAAAATACTTAAAAAAATTGAAAATTTCAATTGTCTATAAATAGCTTAATAAAAGTCAAAATACTTTGAAAATTTAATGGTGTATAGAGAACGCTAATCTAAACATTTGGTGAAAATTTTAAGTATTTACATCGATTAGTTTTTGAGTTATAGTAAAATAAAAAATTTGATTATGTCGAAAACTGGTTTTGCGTAAAAACTCCCGTTTTTCCCAAATTTTTTTATGGTTTTTCCCGTCGCATTTAAAAAAATATTGAAAATTTTTTACTTTTGACCTCAAAGTACCAACTAGATTCACTTTCCTTTCAGAAAAGTTGCTACATAAGGAAATCGAAGCATTTTAACTGCCCCAAAACGTGTCGACAGACACAAAAAAAAAAAAAAAAAAAAAAAAACACATCATTGTAAAATCAATACATTCTTCACTCCGTTCAGAATCTAAAACACACATCATTGTAAAATCAATACATTCTTCACTCCGTTCAGAATCTAAAAAAATATATGTAAATTGCTCCACAGCTAAAAATCAATTTTGGTAATTTGCGCCACACAAAACTAAATAAAAAGGCTTTAAGTACAGGAATACCAGTAATAACTTTTGTTATATACCAAGGTACATAATTGTGATAATTAAATGCAACTTTATTTTAAACATAGAAGATCGGAGTAAAAAGCAACTATTATTTTTATTGTGCTTTAGTAAAACGATAAAGAAAATGGTTTTTGTCGTCTATGCCAGTTTTAAATTTTGCGTTAAATTAATATGTTTGCTTCAAATTGGTTTAAAAGTGACGAAAAAAATGCGAATTAAATTTAAATATTACTGAAGTACCTAAATCACAGATGATCTTAACACTAAACAGTTAAGGATCACTAAAGAATTCGTTTTTTATTCAGCTCGGGTGATTACAACAATCTAGTTTTTAATTATAGAAATATGTTTGGAAAATGTTTTTTCACTATGACTTAGTACAAATGGGTTGTCGATGTTTTGTTGCTACATACTTCAACGTTTAGTTCTATGTCTACTCGTGTTTGATGGCTGTTACAGTATTTTATCTTTTAAGACGTAATGGTCAATTTTAATAGGTCTTAAATACTGTGGAGACAAAAACTGAAATTACATCATGACGCGGTCTCTGTAGGTGGAGGTACACCATGTACTCCACTGTCGCGGACCGCGCCCGCTCTCTCACCCAGCATCAACCCGGAGCAACGATAACACCGACCCGGCTAAATCTCACCTACTTCGTACACCGGGCAGAGGGGGGTTTTTGCGGGAACCGGTGACAACGAACCCACCGAACGTGAAAAAACGGTCTGTGCTGTCTAGACCGTCACACAACGTACATCTAACAGCCATATACTATTATTCTTTTGCCTTGTGCCACCGTTGTTCTGTTTTTTTTTCACTGTTGTTTTTTGATGTGGTAAGCTTTTGTGCCAAGATTATTACTTTTCATATTATTATTATTATTATCTTTAATATACATTTTTTTTTTAAATTATCATCGCATCTGTACTTTTGACCGGCACCCTCGAATATACTACCCGGGCCGCGTCAATCATGGTACGGTATTTTACAGATAACCTTATTATAGGTAGTTAACATATTATAGAGAAGATGTGATTTACGACAGATAGATTACAGTAACGAAAATACTTATTTCATTAGTGCTGAATTTTAAGATTATGTTACAAACATGGGAGCCAATCCTGGGAGTGTTGAGTGTGCTTAGTCCCCTCATAAAGTCAAAATTAGCATTTCCCATATATTTTATGAATAAATATCATCATTCACAATTTATTATATTGTTTTTAATACTTAAAATACTTTAAGTAAATATTTTTTACTCGCTATTTTTGGCAGTACTGATACTGATAGTTTACCAAGTATAGATAGTGAATTAAAACAACAGATATGCCAGAATCATTGGTGCAGTCATATATAATATCCTATTATTAATTCTATAATTTGAAAGAGAGGTTTTTTAAAGAAAACCAAGTATTTGCGTTGGCAACTGAGAGATTTTTAAATCTAAGTTACAAAGAATCATTAACTTTCATCAACATTTATGAGGTAATTGTTTTATTAATTATTATTATTATTTTTTTTTTTTAGTGGATGTTCGTGATTTTTTGAATTATTTTATGTATATTTCTTCATACTCTCTTTTCAGTTGACAAGAATCCAATATTTTCTAAAATGGTTGTTGCTAAAAATGCTTACAAATCAGATAAGCTAAATAAATACTTGGAAGATTTAATAAAAATAATTGAAAAAGATATTTATTCAAATTTTGTACATATTGTTTAAAGTTGCATTAGTTTTGCCAATTTCTTCTTATTCATGTGAGCGTAGTTTTGAGCCATGCACCGCATTAAAACTTGGAAGAGAACTGCTATGGGGCAAAGTAGATTAACTGATTTAGCCGTCATTTTTATAGAAAATGACATAAAAATACTGAAGTTGTTTTGAAATAATTTACAAAATAATAGCCTCATACCATATATAGTATATAGTAGTTTTAATTTATATTTTGTACACAGCAAATATTACCTTTTTAAATTGTTTAATTCACATTAGTTACACTATAATAAAAGCATCTATTTTATTATGTATCTATTATAATTTATAATTAGGTATGTTTTTATTTTCATGAATATTATTTTATTATTTATAATATATATACGTAGAGTATTTGTTGTTTATTGGGAGTGTGAGAGACTTTAGCACCCCCAGAGTACTAATTAGATTTATGCTAATGGTTGTAGATCGATGAAGTATAAAATTAATTGTACTGATTAGTAATAGTAAGTAATTATATACTAATATAAAATGTAATATTATATTATACTATGACGTAGTAGCAACAAGGCGAAAGATCGGTCGGATATACACGTGACCTAAGAACACTGTTATAATATCAAACGTGGACTTTTAAATTAGTGAAAACAAAGATGATATTATGATTATAAAATTTGGTGTAATATTAAAATATTAAACTATTTTTAACATGAAGTTACTATACCATAAAAGTATTTTACTATACCAAAAATTACCAAAAGTATAAATAAATACCATTTAATTTGGTTATGAAGATTTAATAGATTAGAACGAGAGTGAACAGTACTTACGAGAAAAAATTAAAAATTTGTAAAAATTGTGGATGCGACTTACAGCGAACCGCATCGATTTAATAATTATAAAAAACCAAACGAGTTTATGTACACATTGTAATTGAACGAAAAAAATATGAATATTTATGTTACTGTAATGATTGATTCGTGCTATATTCAATCACGTTTATTTATATCGAACTTAACCAGACTGATTTCTGTTTATCTAAGACCTTGACTGTAATAATTGATTATTCATGCTGTTTAGATAATATTGATCAAATCAAATAATGACTAAACTCGACATTATCATTATTTGCTTTCAATCGAAACTCGACAATCAAGAGATCGTTCAAAGGCATTATAATCAAACATTGTTATATAATTAAACATTAATGGTATTTGATATTACACGTTCGTATTCACTATGCATATAATTTTTCGTATGTGTATATGTGTAGCTAATTGAAATGTTGAGTACTCGGCATTATAATGGTTCTTTAGTTTTTGATTTTGAATTAACTTCTCGTCACATCATTAAACTTTAAACTGTTTTCTCTCGGAACTATTTACTTTGAACGATGTAATTTTCTTTAACGTACAGAGTTTTCGTATTGGAACGCGACAGAAGGGGAAAAACCGAAACATTTGCTTCATTATAAAAGCTCTTGCCGCGGCCCGAAAAACGATTATGCACAGTTATAACACGCGGTGTATTGTTCGCAGCTCGAGTCGTTGGGGTTTCGAGAAGTTATACAATCAACCGAGTAACTTAACCGCAATTATTTCAACTCAGCGCCGTTTACTTAGCTCGAGCACCATCATCAGCAAGTGGCAAGTAAATCGGATCAAACATTTATTTTGTAGCTGTCAGACCGTCGATAAAGGCCGCAAAGGTTTGGCATTGATGATTTGTCGACGCGAAGGCTACGACTACGAAGATAATGATGATGATTACGATGACGATAACGGAAAGGCACCCTTGTAATAGAGTTGTTTTAAACTTTTTTTTGTGCATATGATAATATCTGTTGTTGAAAAATAAATATTTGTAAATAAAATATGTTTTTTTTTGTAGTCGTCAACCCGGCAAATGGCCCTTACACTGAACGTGTGTATTGTACTGCGGTATGCGTTTTTTTTTTACATACAGAGTGATTTGTCTGACGCAAGTCATTCATCGCTTTTATAAATACATTATAAGTATCTCAAGTTAAATGGATTACTCTGTATAAATATTTGTACACAAAATTCCTAAAAATATTGTTCATGTTCCACGTTTAACAAGTGTGGAATTTACACTTTATTTTCTTAAATAATTGTTTTCATACTAAATGTTTGATCATCAATACTTCATTATCGATTGTTTTATTTGGTTTTTATATATGGTGTTTATATATATCAATATTTTCTAGTACAAATGGTTGTACCTCTTTTAGAGTATCCGGTGGCAATGCCAACTCATATTTTTCAGATGGACGCCTACATCATTATTCTCTGATTACAAGTAAAAAGACCGATTTTATTTCATTTAGCTGAGAAAGTGCGGCTTTTAATTTACTTAGTTTGTTACATTAATATTAGTTATAATAAATCTGAGACGATTATTGGTAATATTCATAACTTGAATATATTTTATAAATATAAACAATTGAATTACTCATATGCTGATAATACATTTTACACTTTGAATTGATTTTATAAAGTAGTACTGGGTTTAAAAATTTGTTTGGTAGAAAAAATATATTACAAAAAAATTTAATATGTATATTCTATTTAGGGTTCAAGTTTGATTGCCATGTTTTGGAATTTCAAATTGCATGTACTTTTTGTATATTATGTATAAAATAAATGATTGAAAGTACCAAAGTCTTATAAGTTATTAAGAACTAATATAGATAATTACTTTGATGTATTTATTTTTAAATTGAAAAATAATTATTGATATTGAAATCCTTTTCTATATTTCTTAAAGTTGATGGTAAATTTATTTTTAGTTAAAAAAAAATGTTTAAATTGTTTAAAATATGCTCGATATTTATTTGGTTTAATTTAGCGCTATTAAAGTATTATTGTAAAAAGCTGATATTTTTGTTATGAGTTATTTTAAGCTGTCTTAATTGTGAGGTTTTAAAAAAATTGTTCATGACGAAAATTTTTCTTCTCTAGTGTTAAAGGTTTTAGAGTATTCTGATGGATAAGTGAAGCCAACGTAAACGACGCGTAAAAACGTACAATCAGTAGAGGAATTTCTGTCTATAGACAACCCTCGGAGCGGCTTCGCGCTAATCTGTTATATTACATTTAATAGTAGTTACATTAGTTAATATTTATCTTTGATCTACACTTATGTACTCGGTGTAATCCATCTTATTGTTGCACTCAAACGTAACGTGTTTCTTTGTAAACCACGTGTCCTAGCGGTTTTCTAGGCAGCCGTTGAAGCTACGAAGAAGGATCTTAGGGGACTGCTAAAAAAAACCTCAAAGTTCTTTACGTGTATTATCGTTCAAACGTCACATCGCCAAGATGATACGTACTCGGAGAATATAATATGTTGGCAATATACCAACGCACACACCGTTCACAGCCAAAAGTTAATATTATCAATTCGAGATAATCTAGTCGTGATTTATTCACGAAGACGAAATAATCGTTCCGCAGTTAAAATGTAATACCTGTTAGTATTAGATCTGGCTGAATTATTGTACGTGACGTAAAAATGATTATTATGTTAAGTATACGTAATCATTGTATTTATTTCAGTATTCTTGTAATACAATCATTTATCTTTTTTTGTCGTAAACCAGATGTATTGAACTTACGCGCATACTATTTGTAGCTGGTTTGTAAAAATTATAATACATACATTATTTATATATTTACTAACTCAATTACTTACCCTCACCTAAGTTATATTTTATTATTTTAGAATGAAACAATTATTACTATTTCAATGAATAAAAAATGTTTAGGTTGATATAATGTATTATATATTGTAATTTTAAAAATACTCTATTAATTGACATATATACCTATATTAATTCAAACAGTGATTATAAAAATAAACATGCGTTCAACAAATTAAAATATTTCTTAGGTAGCTAAAAAATAAATATTTCTAGTCTAGAGCCCATAACTGTTTCAACCCTTTAAAATTTGATTTTTTTAGTGCACATAACATAGTAAGAAGTATATTTCGTTAAAATTTCAAATGTATCGGTATGGAACTTTTCACTGTATGCAATCAGTGAATGAGTGAGTACTATTTGAATCACACATACATATATGTTCATATAAAGTGAACTTAGTGAACTTAGTGAACTATTAATAGTATTAAACGTGTTAAAATATGTAATAATATTATTTTGTGTTGGGTTTAATTTATAACATTCTGTAAATAAATTTGAACTATGTGACAACTGACACGTAGTGCTAAGTCAAACGTAACGAAGTAAACATAATTTCATGTTCGAGCTAACCACGTGATAATAGTATTATTAATAATCTCGTACGATTTATAAATTATAATGTTTACTAAAATAGCTGCTTACGTATATACACTACGAACAACAAATTACTGTTTTAAGTGAACAATAAACGTATACTTTATTGACTGCATGTCACCCGTTATAAAGTGTGCGCAGGATAAATCCACCGTTAATACAATAATCGCACTTCTGAATGAAGGGACAAGATGAGCGTTTATAGTGTTACATGACAGAATTGTCGCTAGGTAGTTGTGGGTCGTGGTTCGTATCGTTTAACTTTACGGTTGGTCGTATACTATGTACATAGCGTGCCTAGAGCTCACCGGTTAATTACAATGACTTGACGACGTCGAATCATGTTCGTGAAGTTGGCCGTCCAAAGCTTAAATTTGGCAATTAGTTATTAGTTAGTAATATTTTTTATCAGTATATTTTTTTTAATTTGTTAGCTAACCCTATACTCAAAAAGTGCCAACTGAATCATTTTAGATTTTTCGATATTTTTTCGCCCAATATTTGGGACTCTTAGGCGTTTTCCTTTTTAAGTTGTGCTTAGTTGCGTTTTTATGAAATATTGTTCAAGTTAGACCTCTCCATCAATATTACCATCTGATAATAGCATTTTCTTCGGTCACTCACGGTTTTTTTCTGAGATCTCTACTTTGTCCAATAGTGTTCTATTCTTCCTATTCTTCTGTTATCCGATCAACTCCAAATAACTCATGGTTTGCTGTGAGAATTAGTATTTTATTAATTTGGTTTTATTATTTTGTTAGTATGTAACCACTTCACAAGATAATACGAGTATATGAGAAATACTACGAATCTTCTTTTGCCACCATCATGGCTAGTGGAGTTTTCCTAGGAAACAAGCATTTTTTAATGTTTAAAATAATAGTGTGAAAGTTTTTAATACGCGTGTAAGCTTGGTCCTCTCCCATCAATATGAGATAATTTGATTTACATGTTAAGGGTTACAACAAAAAATGGTAAAAAATATGTAATAACAAATCGATATTTTTAGTTGGTTAATCATTTTTAATAATTGTTACTAATAATTTTGTTTGTGTGATCAGTGCTCGTGTAGTCTTTCATTTTGTAATATCAAGATGAAAATCGTACCAAAAGTTAATAAACAGTTTGCGCATGATAACAATCCGGCCCAGTTGGACATACATTTTACAACTTTCATCAAAATATGTATACGGTAAGTAATATAAATCTCATACTCAATAATTTATTAATATACGTAGTGTAATCACATTGGTCAGGTTATAGTATACACGGTTTCAGGTCAGAAGCAACGATAATTCATAACGAATCTTATTATATAAGGTGATGTGCTAATTTTTAATAATAAATAATGTAACTTACTGTTTCAGGTAGCATTTAAACATATAAATTACGATTTTAAACAGTGAAATGTGCTTGTAATAACTACTTTGGTAGGGCTTTAATTGAATTATTTAATTATTTAATTATTTAATTCACCTCATAAACTAAAGTTTCACCACAATTTATCGGTGGTTAGGAGCCCAAACCTCGATTTACCAATACCCAGTAGGTTCTTAAAAACGATATCGGGACAAAAGCATACGTTGTACCTGTGAGAAGCTTTTGATAGGACAAATTATACGCTCACATTATATGAAGTTAATTTCGAACGATAAAAATACATAATTATAGAAATATTGAAATCTAAAATAATAAAAAAATTGTTAATTAGTAAATAGTTAATATTCATAATTGAATATTTTAATAAACAGTTGCAATTTTATTGACTGTAAATATTTGAAGATGCATTTTTGATTCGAATAACAATATTCCAGGCTGAGTATTTATTTATTTATATTTATACATAAAATATTTATTTATTTATCAAATTCTATGTTAATCAATGGAGCTTACCGCTAAGTTATATGTTTAGAATTTCAGATAATCGATGATACAATGTAAAACATATTTTTAATGAAGGTCAAATTCAAACACAAAACTAAACTTTTTATAATGTTTATGGCATCAAAATACTTAATTCACAATTTTTCTCATTAAAATATTCATAGCGTTCTCGAAATATTTATCATTTAAAAATTAAAATCTACATAATTTGCAGTGGATGTTTAGTGAGTATTGTAATAACCAATGTTATTTTCGAAGTGTAGGTAATTGAATGTAATTAAACGACTTTCAAAAAAAAAAAAACTGTCGTTACCTATTGAATACAGCTTGTCATAATAATAATTGTAATTATATTATTTTATTTTTGCATAACCATCAGATCTGTATCACCAAAATTTAAACATTATCATAAAAGTTCACGCTGAAATTTTATTTCTATTTTTTTTCGATTAAAAATTAAAATTGTAGTTAGTAGATACATTATTCAATTCAATTCGATGTACTGTCAGAACAGTATAGATCGCCATACTCTCTAGGGATATGCACTTGATTGTGTTCGTTGCTTGCCAAAACAATCGGCGTATGGTTGTACCAAATGTGATCAAATCTATATATAGTCGAATACATGCATATTTATGGAATCAGAATTAAAATTTACTATTTAAACAGTTCGATATTTTTTGTCGTTCCTTTCCTTTCAGTTTTTTTTTTTTTTTTTTTTTTTTTTTTTTTTAACAGAATTAATTGTTTTTCCCATTAGATGGGAAATAGCAGTTGGATAATTTTAATCCGTTCATTCATTAATTATGCAAGTACTGAGTTAAAGTAATAAATAAATGCACTTAAATGTGATTGAAACGTGATCGAAACCCGAATTTTCCAATCATAATGTGACAATCAAACGAAGATATCTGGTATATGTATTATGTTACATAATTTATGTACATCAGTCACGTTGTTTATGCAGAGTAGGGAAAATGGCATTTTTTTTTATAGAATTTTACTAAAGAGTGATAGAGTTTATATATCTGCCCTATTTGCGTTTTATAAGCAATTTAAGTATACTAAACTACAATAAAAATGTTAGAAATATTATGCTACGTAGTATTCAGTTACTGAGTGTGACTGGTAAATATTAGAACAGCTAGTGCATACATTTTGAAAATTTTCATAAACCTTTTTAAATTGTTGATGTTATATAATTTCTAGACTTTTAATTATTATATAAGGTCCTTAATTTTGGAGTATACATTTATTTTCTGTCTCTTTTTGTGTGGAAGTTTTATTTTGTGAACATAACTTGTGGAAACGACGAAAACGAAATTTGTGGTTAGAGTTCAACATTAGACGGTGATAATTTTATAAATACAGTTTATTGAGTCATTTTGAACAATAATAATTCATCACCGTTTTGAGCCTACGACACGTAGTAGTATGCTAGTCAATTTTTATGATCTGTATTTGGCCACATAATTATTATTAAGCGCTACGGAAAAAAATATATTATTATGACGAGGTGGTATTCACTATGGGGTTTCCGCTTCGGATCGCGTTATATTATGTTACACAATAAAAAAATAATTCAGTTTTATTTCAATTTTCAATGTTGGTGCACGGTTCAAGTTAGTTTTTTCTTGATTTTTATTGCATTTCATGTCTAAAACATCTTCTCTTTAACTTCAATAAACAATTTGTGACATTAATGGTGGACGGATCGCGTGTATATCATCATCATTCATTTACGTTTCGAATTTTTTAACTTCGTCCCGAAATAAATGTATGAAAAAAAATTTGACACGTACGTGTAACGTTATACGTTATGAGATAAACATGTCGCAACGTTTTAGGAAAACATTCAAGTCGTATGACGTAAAAAAGAAAAAAAAATACAATTATTATAATGTTCGCGATATTTAGGTACGTCACCGCTGCAATCGTTGCGGTCGTACAGTCGGCACCGCGTACACGTAATTTTGCAGGCGATTCTTGATGAAAACTTTAAGGCTTGACAAGCTGATTATAGAAGGACCCATCACGGCATATGAAAGATTCAGTCGGCTGTCAAGTTCACAGAGGTCTTGTGTGTATAGAAATAATTTGTTTCTCTCTCGTTGGTCGCGAACCCGCAGACATTTATTTAGGAAAACGTGTGGTGGTATAAATTATAACTGACAGGTGGACGATTATTTTGGGAGGGAAAACATCCAGGTGAAAAGGGCAGCTTCACCGTAAGACCGGCCGGAATAAAATAAACGAATATAATATATTACATAGACAATATTTGTATGTGCCCATACGCGTGGCGATGCTATATAAAATCGAATAATCGCATATTTACGCGCACCATGAATATTATTGCACATATTTTTACGGTAACGCCATAATCTCCCATGCATAAAACGCGAACGCGATCGGCTCTGGAAGAACTGTGAAGAATGTGGAAGAAACACATATATATACACATACATATGTCCGGATTCTTGTGTAATATTATTACATAGACCAGTGTTTTCTAACCGATGGTGGTGGAGGGTTGGGGAATATATTAGGGTATTAGGGAAAAATTTAAGCGATCCGGGGTGGAGGGAGATAAGGGGTATATGCAATGATGAGGAAGTTATTGAAACGACGTAAAATTACGTTTTTATAATAAGGTCTTTGCAAAACACACTTTTTTTTGTTTTTTTTGTGCGTTAACATCCATTGCATGCGTCCACTGGGACTGTCTTTGTGTGAGAAGTAAATTATCAGAACAGTGTGTGTGTGTGTGTGTGTGTATGTGTGTAACGCAAAATCTCCACTTCGTATCAATGTAAGTATTTTATCAACTTTATTAAAAAAATAGTTTTTTAGAGACATAAAATATTATTCAAATACTTCTAATGATTAAATTTTCAAAATTAAACAATGTTTAAATTTAGCAATGAGTTTACTTTTTATCGATTGGATTATATTTATCTGACAGTAAATTGTTGATTTATTATTTTGATATTAAAAATTTGATAAATTTGAAAACTTATTATTCAAAAATGAAGGTGACTTACATATAAAATATGCAAATTTGCAATTTGTAGTATAAAAAATAAGTGTATTCGAGAAAGAAGGTGAAAATTAAATGAAACATCACTTTACTATTTTGAACTATTATCGTGCGTCTATAACAAATTACAGTAACTGATTGGTTTACAGGTTATATAAAGATTTTATGAATTCATATTATTTTTATTGTAATAAAAATACATTTTATAAACTGATTAGCATAGGAAATAAGATATTTGAAAATATACAAGGGGAATTAATCATAATTAGGAAACACAGATGTAGACTTATTTAAAAATCCATTTTCATCAAGTTTCGTTTACGTTCTTATACAAGTAAGTCATGGTTGTGGAAGGAGGTGTCACGTGTGGTGCCCGGTATTAGTAAATATGGATGGTCAGATTGTGAACGATTTATCTTTTTAGAAACACGATTACGAGTCTTTATCGAAAAACAAAATAATTACTTTAAATACGACAAAATCGTGTTATAGATAAGATCCATCGTTCTTAAGTGTATAATTAAAAAACTTTCAAAGGAAAATGAACAAACTTAATGGTATATTTTTTTAAATGTTATTTAAGTTAAACATTTGGGTTAAATAAAATTACAAACATTTTTTTTATAAAAATATTAAAATAAACGTTTTTCTAGGAATAAAATTACGTGGACAAAGAAAAACTAATACGGCATAAAAATATTTCTACGAATTTTAATGTTGAATTATGGAAACCTATGTTTTAAATCTGATGAATCTATTTTATTTTGGGTATAGCTCTTGAGATCAAACATATTTTGTTCATTGTTTTAGTTTGGATTTTCATTAATAACGTACATATATAATAACGATATACACTATGTAGTGGAGTCAATGTATATTTTGTGGAAGCTTTCTGGATTGTTTGTTCTTCTACAGATTAATTTTATGATTTTAGCTGTATACAGTTGTAAAATAATAGTATGAATACGATTTTTGTACGTCCCGTCCATATTTCAGGCGAAATAAACAGCTTAGTTCTACATGCATTTCGGAAGTACAATGTAAAATACTATTGTAATGAATGAATCCGAAAAACGGCTTAATTTATTTCTGCGCATCTTTTATCATACATAGTTATTCGTATTGATATTATTGTTGAATTTATTTATTCTTCCACTTATAATTATAAATATTTTTGAAGGTTTGATTAGGATACCGTTTAATTTTATTTACGTAAACAATTATCACGTACAACTTAACTTGGAGTACTATTTTTTTCCTTTTTTTGTTCCAATGTATACATATGCTATAATTGCGATTACGCTTCAAATACTACTGAATGACCACTGATGTAGAAAGTATATGTATAATACATAAGTTGATATATTATAACAAATTGAACAAGTTGTAAACATTTCATATTTTCATCATCCTGTTGGCGTGTGCAAAACGATATTTGCTTAAATAAAATAATGTTAAGTCAAATGTTCTACCCAGATGTAATTATTTCAACTGAACTTTCCGTATTTCACACTTAATACAATTAAAATATAAAGCGTATTCAGAATTATTACGGGCGACACGGTACGACAAATATTCGGCATGCGTAAATGAATGGTCAACTCAAAAATTTAAAATCCATATAGCAGTGACAAAATCGATGCTAACATTAATTACACGATGATAATTTGATTATTCGACTCTTGTTTCATTTATAGACTATGACATAGTATGTAGGTACTGTATATAACAAATTCATTGTACGACAGTCGAACTGCTATAACGAAATACGAGTATTTTCAGTACTTCATTATACATTTATATTTAAAATACACTATATTATATTATATCATCACGATAGTATTTATTTTATACTCTACCTTACTAATTTTTTTACGGAATCATAACATTATTATTAAAAATATATCTCTCTATTTATCAACATAAATATTAAATATTTATTTTTCATTAGATTCTAAATACAAAGAAAAATATATTGGTTTTACTATGGTTAGTTGTTTTTTTTTTTTTGTTTCTGTGTTCACAGTTTTGATTAGGATTGCTTCAATCGTTTTCAAATAAGAAGTAAAATATAAAAAATATTGTATAATTAGTATTTTGAGTGAAGTTATTTAACGATTAATAGTTACTAAAAATTGATTGTAAAATCATGAAAATCCGCTACTTTTTTTGTAGTTGATAATTCATAAAACTTATTGCTAGGAAATCGGTTATAAATTATTTTGTTTTATTTTAAATATAAATAAAAAAAAAAAAAATTAGAGAGTTGTATTAATGAGAGCCGTATAAATGAAATCAAATACAGTTTTGATGAAATCAGATATTTCTTGGGAATTTTATTAAACGATATTAGTAATTTAGTTATCATATTAATATTTATCGTAACGAATATAAACATTTAAAACTATAGAAACATTTACAGATTACTTATATTTACATTTTAAAGACATTTCAATTTCAGAATATTTTAATAAAATTTGTGCAGCTTATAGGCACTTGAAATTTTTGATACATATTTTTTTTGTGAAAGTTAAAACATTAATGAACATTAAGTTCAATCTTTCTCAATAAGAAATTTAGTTCTACTACAATATTCAGAAATAAAATCTGATTTACCTGACCTCTTTTACTCAGTATAATTTTTTCGAGAGCATTGGTTTCGAGTTTAAAATACCAATACTGCAATATCATTCATCCATCATTGTATTTCATCCTACCTAGGAGTTTGTACTTTGAAGTTTTAAAAAATGTGGTGAAATATGGTCTCGAAAACAACAATAGCTGCTTTCGACACTTTCAGTCGTGGATTATAGTATACCTTAGTATACTAGTACTACTAATATGATTATTATTTCATTACATGGCCTCACTATTTAGATAAAATAAACTACCACTCAGATAAAAAAAAAAAAATGTAGGTATAAAAGTGCACAATCATCGAATATCCTAACGATTTATAGTCTTATTTATTTATACTATATTAATTTATGTATATCACAATCGTTAGGTATTAAAATCAACATTTTAAATTAAATGAAATACTTCCTTGGTAAACAAAAATAAAATAAAATGTATACAAGTTTAAAATCCAAAACTTTTTTGACCTTTAACATTGCGATTTTCGAAAATTCTTTTCTTATTGTACCTATACACAACAATATACATATTATTATATAACTAAAATTAACCGTTATGGGAGTTTTGGCTGTATTACTGTTGATCAATCAAAAATGTCGGTCAGTGAAGTATTGAATTTTTTTTAAAGAATTTTGTTCTAAGAACCGTTAGGTGTTTTCAACAATAGAAATTTTTGAATTTTTGAAACTATACACAAAGTGTTGTGATTTTGCACCGAGACAACGTACAACTAAAATAAATTAACGTACGAAGTACGTAAAATAAAACATTTAAAAAAACGGAACCGATAAGCACTGTACGCAATCGTATTCAACCCGTTTTTCACCCAACTGTTTTATCCTTGAACTTTTTATGATAAACTGATAAAAGTAACCGTTTCTTTCACACTGGACGGAAACAGATTTTTTTTGCAACGACGATTTTAAATAGCCGTATCAACGACTGAAAAGGAAAATACGTTGCTCTAATCAGTGGTCTACATAACTAAGTACACGTTTTCATATTTTACAGTTTTTAGTCCGGCTGTTGTTATGTTCTTGTTTCTTGATTTAAAATATGGATTGAAAACAATTTAATTTAGTTTCTTGAGTTTCACGATTATTAAACGTCATTGCGTCATTCAAACATAATATATGTATTGTTTTGAATGTTTATTTAAAAATTTAACTTATTCACGTTCATGTTCGCTTTTTTTTTTTTTTAAAGTGAACATGTTCATGTTTGTGTTCTATTTGAAAAAAGCGAGTGAAGTTCGTGTGTTCTCAAAATATGAATGTGGACACATGAACGTGCATTCACGAATGATATTCTTTCCAAACACTGAATATATGTACATGTTACAGTTAAATCCGATATTTTTCAAAACTAGTTTTCGCAAATCAATTTCGTTAAACAGTTTTTTAATAGTTAAAACAACTATTAACTAGGACTTCAATGTCGATACTTATTTTAAAACACAATTTTGTAATAAAAGCCAAACTGAAATAAGTATTATTTCCATTATTCGTTTTAACTTGGTAAACTATAGTGGAACTTTGCCTAGTTAAAACGAATAATGGAAATATTATAGTGGAACTTAGAGTTATATGGCATTTTTCATGACATATTTTATGAAAATAAATTAAAATAACTTCGATCGGTCGGCGATCAAATATCGACTTATTATACAATATACCTAACAATTGTATTCATATAAAATACTGTAATTATAAAGTAGATATCTTGTTTTAAAAGTTATATGGAATAAATCACTACCTATGTAAAAAAATTAATATTTTATGTAACTTTAAATGCCACAATAGGTTGCTTTGTTAAAACTAATAATAAAAAATATACTAATTTAAAATTGAATATTTTTACAACATTTTATTGAGGTCCCGATTAACTCTATAGTTTAACTAGTTAAAACTAGTTTTAACGTATATTGGTTTTTAATCATAACATAAATATTGCAATTCTGGTTAATTCTAATTTTAACTAGTCAATATCAGTTTTGATGAAATTGATTTTTGAAAACTAGTATTGACTAGTTAAAACTGTTTTTGACGAATTTCGGTTTTTAACTGTAACATATACATCAAAACTTTTATAAGTTATAGTTTTCAGGTCGTCTGCGGCGGGGTGGTATAGTTTCGGTAGTTAGAAATAGTTTCGTGTGGTCAACTCACCGGAAACGCGCGTGATGTCCGACTGCGGTTAGCGCGCAGCTCACACGTGCAGTACAGCTTACAGTCAGCGTAAGATCGAGCAACGAGCAACCGCGGAGTCCGAGATGCGATCTAGGTGCAAGTGTAAAAGTGCACGACAAAGCCACGTATACAGAATGGATAAGGATCAACGTGATATAATATGATTGTTTTACAAATATACAAGAGCAGTTTATAATAACGATTTGCGTGTTCCGCAGTGTAGTGCATGCAAAGCGTGTTATAGATTTCTTCAACAGGCACTTCAGTGAGTACAGTTATGAACAATACAAATACACCGATTAAATGTATCATTTTGAAGTGACCGATATTGTCCACATGTCGATGATTTAAAACCCTCTCAAAATCCTGTATCGTGTTTAACTATTCTGGAACCAAGACACACAATTGCCAAATTATTTTCTGATGGGAGATTTTGCTTCTAGAATACGACTGATATGAAGATATGAAGATCTCTGCGGAATTATCATAAAACATTTGAAGACAATTATCTTAATTTTTTTTATTTTTTCGGACCTGGTTTATATTAAGTTTGAACATTGATTTTATAATATGTATAAAAAACAGTGGTACGAATGTTTACGTACATATATTCCATGTGTATGCTATTTATTTTCTGAATATCTACAAAAAGCACTATTATTTTGGGTTACGTAGTCGTTGAACGAAGCTTAAAAGACCCGAAGAGTGTAAGCACACTCCACTTTATGGACATGGATTTTTATCATTATTTTAATTTTATTATTATTGTTATTGAATGGGAGTCCTATTACATCCGTTGCCAATAAACGGTTATATATGTATATTATACGCTTTTTATATAACATGCTCATCTAAAATATGGTTTTTTTTTTATATAATTTCATCTCTAATATTAATAATTGAAATACTTATATTTTTCTTAATGGTGTCCGGATTATTAATTTGTCTTATTCGATTTTTAATTGAATTTCAAATATAATATTACACGTAAATGTTATGGTTAAGAACGTTGAATGTCGGTAAAGTAGATATTCAAATTAAAAAATAATTAATCAATTTAATTTTAAATGGTCATCGTTAATGGAATGTTACATAAATAATCCATGATTCAATTTAAAAATAAACTATACTAAAGAAAACTAATTTAAAAGAGATCGTTTTGTGAATGTTGTTAAAATAAACATGAAATTTCTTTAAAAAAATGTAGGAAACATTATAGACGCGAAGTATCTTCAGTGTTATCCATTTTTTAAAAGTTTTTTCAGTTAAAAATTATTGTAATTACGTTTATGAGCGAGTTAAGTATATTATTAAGTATATTACTTACTTGTTTAGTATATTAAGTATATTATTCATAACCTTCGAATAACCAAAGGATTTAAAAACATTATTGTGCTGATTAGTTATACTCGTTTCATAAACCAGAATATAGGAACATTAAGTTACAGTGGGTGTTTTTTTTACATCTATTAAAATCATAATGTTTACGGAAACATGACGAATATAAGTACGTACATTATTTTGGACCCACATCTATGAAATTTTTAAGTATTTTAAAAATATTTAATACGACTTGAATGAATTTGAATGAATTCGTATGACGGTTTTGAAATTTGTACGATTACTCTTCGGCGGTGATAGCATATAGTTAAAAAGCTCCGTCCCATTATTTTTGTTCGATAATAGGAAAACCAAGATTATACAAACTTGGAAAATGGTCATACAAATTCATACAAATTTGTCGGGGGCGCGTCCGGTTGATTGGTGCACCATTCGACACTAAGTGTATATTAATAAAAAGATAAAAAATTAGGCTTTCCACTTACGGATTAATTATAACCGAAAAAGTCGAATAATAATGATAATTACAGAACAAACAGTGTGGCATACTTGTACATGGCACTGTGTGGCACACAAATGATTGTTAACATTGCAAGTCGTCCGTTCGAGATCCGACATACAAAGATACGGAGGTGGTTTATATCCAGTGTTGGGAATAGATAACTAATAATTTATCTAGATAAAGATAAAGATAACTATACTGATTCTTATCTAGATACAGATAAAGATAGTTTACTAAATTTCATCTAGATAAAGATAAAAAATAGTACATTTTTATCTAGATAAATATGAGATAATTTCATGTTTGATTTTGAAAATATTCGGGATACTACAGCCTAGGCGTGGCTCCAAGGGGGGGGGGGCACTGGGGCCATGCCCCCAGCTTTTTTCAAAAATTTTAATTTTTCACATATTTGTCCTTGTGAACTGTTAAATCCTGATTTTAATTACCTACCTAGCTAACAATTTTATTTGTGGCCTAAAAAAACCATATGACATTAATATGAGGTGTGTATCATAATATAGGAACGCAGTCGGACTCTGTATTCATTTGGAGAAACAACTATTATCAGTAATCACTTACAGGTTCCAGGTTAGAATATTCTCTAACTCTAGTCCCCTCTAAGTCCCCTTTGAAATTAAGCGATGGCTGAAAAAAATGGCCCCCTCTTTGTAAGTTTCTGAAGCCGCGCCTGCTACAGCTTACAGATATTAGGTAAAAATTCATAATTAAAAACATTTAAAAATAAATATCATTTTTTAAACTCATTTCAAACATTAATAAACATAAAATATAAAATAATTTTTTTTTGAAATAAACTTCAAAAGAAGATTGTCATCTTGTCAGTTATTATCTGTGTCATAGGTATATGATGTACAGAAAAATGTAAAAATGAAAATATAGAAACATTTTAAATTTTCAAATTTTATTTTTATTCTATTTAAATAAATCATCTAGATTGGTACTGATAGATAACAAGATTTTCATCTAGATAAAGATAAAGATAACTGAGTATAAATTTATCTAGATAAGATAAAATATAAATAATTTTTATCTAGATAACTTATCTAGATACATTTATCTAGATATTTCCCAACACTGTTTATATCGGACGTTGTCGCCGCGATCTTTCCAGGTCCACCACTTGTCACACATGGAAAACCGGGTGTTGCGTTGACGGTGCGTGTCTGGTGGTTGATCAAAGAAGATTGACATGGTCGACGACGGCCGTAGCGATAACGATTATTGGTTAGAGCGGTTCTAGTCGAATTTCATGTTAAATATTAGTGAAGAAATTTAAAAAAATTTTATTTAGGTGGGGCCGGAGTGATGCATGTAATATAAACGGTAAAATTTTGGTAGTCTTAATATTAAGTAATAACAATAATATTATAAAACGATCGATTTAAAAATGTACGTTTAAATCTGATCCTATTCGAAGACGTTGTTTCATCGACGTTATAATATTATTTCATATATGTGACTTTTTAAAACGAAAAAAAAAAAAAGTTTTGATTTGCACGTAGAATGCTGTTTCGATGACTAACTATTACTGATATTACAACTTAGACGGAAATCAAAATTACTGACCATTGCAACGTACTTTGCGCACATTAACCAAAACGTATATACCCCATAAACACTATTTTCGACACGCGACGTAGTATTTTGTTATACATCGTAATATTACTACCAACATGTTTGTATACCGACGAAAACAAAATAATTTATGAAAAGGAATATCAACACTGTCCATTCATACGAATGTATACATATTAAATTTACAT
Source organism: Sipha maydis (assembly GCA_034509805.1). Taxonomy (NCBI): domain Eukaryota; kingdom Metazoa; phylum Arthropoda; class Insecta; order Hemiptera; family Aphididae; genus Sipha; species Sipha maydis. The sequence goes on along the minus strand of JASXSY010002580.1, from coordinate 618 downwards.
ATATATTTATTTAAGTGTACGTTACCGGTTATAAATTTAGTTTTACGGTTTATAATATGGCACGGAGCATGCTGTTACTGCGGCCAGGGATCCGATTTTCCATATTAATTCATTGATGACGACACGGTATATAGTATTATCTGTTTATTATAAAATTGTATAAATGTACTGAACCCGGGGTGGGTATACCGTACCAGTTCAGTCGGTATTGCACGGGTTAGAAATTAAAAATAATTTATGATCAATAATTTAATGTATTTTAATAATACATCAGGCCAACGGACGTTGTACACCAGGTACTGTATATAGGTACTTATGCGTTTATTGTTGGATAAATAATGTAATTATTAAACAGTCATATTTATTGTTCGTTGCCGTAGCGTGTCTATTATCGTGAAACAAACACATCTACAATATTTTAATTATGGTTAACAGGATAAACGTTTCAAAAACTCTATCGATCTAACGTTCGTAAACTCGGCTCATCGATTATTATACTATATCACTACCATTTTTAAACTTGAACAAAAGTTACCGAGAGCTTACGAGGTCGTCATTTAAATTATTGATCTAATTACAAATAAGTCCGTTTATAACACCGAATAACTCAAGAAAACA
>JASXSY010002579.1:0-23721 GCA_034509805.1 Sipha maydis | reverse complement strand
GAATCGATAACGAAATTCGTCGGTCTTCTGTTTTATTTTCTTTTTTTTCTTTTTATTTTCCACGAGCGCTTTGTATATAGGACATCCTTTGTAGGACGCAGTATGCGGCCCTGCACAAAGAGCGCACTTGGCGGGCTCCGAAGGTGACTTTTTACAATCCGAAGAAGGATGATTTTTTCCGCACTTGACGCAACGGGAAGTTTGCTGACAATAATTACTAGTGTGACCATAATCTTGACATTCCTTGCATTGAGGAGGTGCGAGTTTCTTCTTAGGCAGCTCGATTTTAACTCTGGAGTGGAGAAATAAGTCTAATTTGAGAATTTCCCTATTATTGTCGGCGACTTTTAGATCAATCCGAAAAAGCGGAAGTGGACATTTTGTGACGCGGTGAAGAATGTTCGCAACGCGAATGACTTCGTGCCCCTTTTCTGCTAGGCCGGTTGTAATATCGTCAATGGAGGTGGATGGGTGGAGATACCTGATGTAAACGCTGAATGGTTTAGATATTTTGGGTTGGTAGGTATGAAATCTAATCTGATTACCTAAAAGGTAATTAGCGACCAGATTAAAATTAGTTATTTAAGTTAGATTAAAATAAGTTATTTATTATTATATAAGTTATGTAAGAAAAAAAATTAATTAACACGAATTAATTTCTAAAATTAACATTTAATATGACTATAATTACTTAATTTTTAAGAAAAAATGTTTTAGGCTACTAAAAAAAAAATTAAAAAATAAATGATAAAAATCATACAAAAATCCAAAAATAAGCAAAAAAAAGCGAAAAAAAGCAAAAATAGCACTTTAACTCCGAAATATACAAAAATATGCAACATAAAATTTCATATGTAGTTTCTTGGTTATCTAAAACAAATTTATTGCTCACATAGATACCTCTAGGACCCTCAAAAAAATATGCAAATGCTAGAAGTTATGAGCCCTACTCATAACACATGGAATTTTACAAAATGTAAAAATATTTACTAACTCTATCTCTAACACAAGTGAAGTGTATAAAGTCATTTTCGATATTATAATTGTTAAAAACACTACTAAGATGTACTACTTTACAAGATATAATAATTTGGAATAATTTTTCTTAATGCAGTGTGAACGAGACATTAAATTAAGTCGATGAAGATTATTTGATCAATAAATTATAAATTCTCTGTGTTCGAACATTAAAGAAATACAACGTATATTCACATATTAAAATATAATTTAAGTTTGTGTACTTTTTTTTAAAAATGTTTAAAAATATTGTTATGCTTTATATTTGTGTAAAAAATAAAATTAAGATCCAATTTTAAAAATAAGTGCACAATTTATTTTCTTAACCTTTTTACTATAAAACATAATATGTCGGTTGGCATTTTGTTAAAAATAGCAGAATAAATCATGATTGATGTTTAATACCTTCAGGCGGTTGCTTGTAAATAAAACAATTAATGGTAGTCACAGTTTTTTCTTTCTATATTATTTTCCACGCCCCAAAAGATGGTCATTACGGGCTTGCTTAAAAATATGTAATATGAGTCATATAATTTAGCTACAAATACTTATAATTATTCCTTATTTTTATTTTATCATCACATACTTAATCAAATACAAATATTGGCGAAGTGGCAGGGCTCTAAATTACTCAAGGTAAGAAAAAAGATATTAAACTTATTAGTATTATTAATTATTCATGTAATAAACGTATGAAACATTTATATGAAAAACATAAAGAGAACAAAATTGTCTGATTTTGCATACCGTTTGACAAAACAAAAAAAAAATTGTAAGATAGGATCAAGAAATATATGAAATTGACATGTTTAATCGTGGTAAATAAACATTAAAAATTTTTTTTTTTGTATAAAAAGTATTATATACTATCTATAACTATGACCAGGGCTCGGGACTTAAAGCATTTGCTTATTTTTATTGTTTGACGTAAAATGCAGTAGAGAATTATGGATGTGTATGTCATGTTCTAACACGTTCAATTATGAAATTTGAAAGTGCTTTTTTTTGCTTATTTCGACGATTTTTTAAAAAAAATTCTTATTTCCAGTTTTTCTGATAATTTTTCCTTTTTTTGCATATCTCTGCTTAATTATAAACGATGACGTAGGACACTGACCTCCCCCAGATTTTTTCAACTATTTATAAATATCGTTTACATTTTATTTTTCACAAAATCCCTTGGAAAATCCATAAACAATAAGGCAAATGTCTCGAAAGTCAAAGTTAAACTATTTTATAATATAAAGATTTATATATTATTTTTCCTATAGTTGATATATTTTTATTTTTGTTTAAATTTAATTTTTTTAAATGCTTATTTGAGTGTTTATAATGATGTTATTAAGTGCTTTTTAAAGCGCATATAAATATATTTTAATGATTTTAAGTGCTATAAGTCCCGAGTCCTGAATATGACTAATCGTGTTATTCATTATTAGCATTTACTTAATATTAGATACAATGGCGTATTTTGAGATTTTTTTTGGGGATGTACTAACTCTTGGCATTATTTTATCTCCACAAATATTAACATAGTTTCATCACGAGTTTATACCTGATTATAATATATCTTAATACCTTTTATCAGTGCTAATTTAATAAAGTATAAACAATTTGACTGAATAAAATAAAATTAACACTTAAAATTACTGAGTATTTTCTCATATAAGTTTAATTTATTTTGTATAAGTACTCATATATTATTTTAGATATAATAAAAGAAAAAAAAAACATTTAAATGTTAAAGCTTTAACCTCACAATATTAAATATAGACGTCTTCTTTTTACTGCCAATTCGTCCAATATTTGCTAACTTTCAACGCAATATTTCATCATTCGTCAACAATATTTTGTGACACTTCAGTATGGGGGGGGGGGGTCAACCCCAGGATACCCCTAAATACGCCATTGATTAGGTATATTGAATGACATTTTGCGGCATTTAATTTTAGTTTTTAATGTGTGTAAAAATATTATTAGAAATCCTTTAGTTATTTTCTATTTTTAGTTTTTTATGTTTTTTAATTAATCCGACAGTTCTACAATTCCTCTGGTCTGACATGTGATAGATAATCGAGAGTCTACTGTAATTTTTCTTAAATAATAATATCTTTTTATTCTATCTAATAGGTTTTAGTTTTATATTATTTATAGAAAATGCTGTTAATGATGTTTATGTTGAAAATGTTGCAGAAGTGAAAAAAAAAAGAATGAACTATCTTTACAATGGTTATTTTGATCTCAAAAACGTTAAGCATAGGGGCAAACAGTTTTTTTAAATAATAGTATTCTGCATGAAAAACGTATAACGTGTACTATAAAAAAAAAAAAAATGTAAACTAATGTTTTCAATACCCCTGTATTTTTTAATTAGACTAGAACTATTTTATAATGTTCATCTATATCTATGACTTAGGTATGATGGTTTTTACTGTTTTTAGGTTTCATCAGAAAAAGAAGGTTAACCCAAAGGTCTTAAATGTTTGACATCCCTAACCTATACTGTTTATAGAATTACTATATTAACGTCCAAGTGTCACCCCATTAAATATTTTCCCGGTAAATAATTTTTTTTGTCTATCCGTCCTTGTTTATACTATATTAATTTATATTCACCTCAATCTGTAACTATTACAATCAACATAATAAATTTAATTAAATATTTTCTAGATAATCAATCAATGAAAAAATGTATGCATCCAGTTAAAAGCCCAAAACTGTTTGGACACTTAGAAGACTTAAGTACTGCTTTCTCTGATCTCGAATCATTTTTTTCTTAAATGAGTGATTGAAATACATTTTCATTTAATGGTTTGTAATTACTGAATATTAATATTCTGCTATAATATACACATTAAAAGTTCTATGTATATTTAAGATTTTAACTTTCAATACATAATTTTTTTAATGAAAAAACACTTGAATTGCAATTATCTGAAAATAAAATAATCATTATATATAAAACTCTATCACTAAAAAACTTTTTTGAAGTCAAGATACATAACGTTGATTTTAGACGTATACAATTAATATGGCTAACCCAAACAACATTTAAAAATTGCAGACATTGAATATGCAAGAACAACAAATGTTACGGGTTAATCGTAAAAAAAAACTTGTTGAATAATTTTAGAAGAAAATTGATGTTCTGATAAATTTTGCTAAATTCACGAATTTGTTGACTTTTTTGAGAAGATTTGTTCTAGCCGTTTAGATCTCATACTAAGACACTTAGGTGAAACTGGAGACCATCACCAGTTTCTTCCCTAAATATATTCCGGCCGTAGAACTGAATACAGAGATATAATATGGTCGTGAACCGTTATTCTAACTTAAAAATATCAGTACAGTATTGTGTAGTTTTATAACCCACCATTATCCGGACATCGACGAGGCGAAGGAGTGTAATATTATTTTCACTGCGTTCGAACACATGACGGTGTGTTTTGTAAACAAGCGGTCTGGCGCACGGGAAAAAGATAGATAGAGATTCCGCGAAAGGGAAATACTCCTTGTCACAGCGACATAAACATCATCGAAATTCACAGTAGTTTTCTTTTCGTTTTCAAATTATTATTCCGCGCAATACCTGTTACGTATTAGCGATAACCCCTAACGCCACCGAAACACTACTACAACAGTGCCTACTTAACATTGGCGGGTTTTTTGTTCTCTTTTTTTTTTCCATAAATGTATAACGGAACAGCGGTAGGGAACTGCTCCGGTAGGCTATAGGCGCGCGTAGGTCGAGCGCGCGGGAATGGTGTGCGGGGGGTGTGCGCGTAAATTTAAGTAGATCAGGGCAACATCTGAATATTGTTTCGTACCGAGAACTCGCGAGTATGTGCGTTCCAGAAACATAACGGTACCCGCGGTAATGTTGGTTGTTGTGAACCGATTGCTTCTGATTTATTCATCGGCCCGCGCATTCGTATAAATCGTATGCACTCAACCTATTGCGATCCGCACGACTCACCGGTGTTTATGTAAACTTTTCTTCGTCTCTGATCGTTTAACACTGCCATATCGTGGGGGTCCCGTTTTAGTCCAAGAAGAAGAGAAGAAATACGCGCCAAAGCGGCCGGCTGCTTTAGCGAAATATTTCGTTTGTCTTCACGCGGTCGGGAAACCCGTTGTGAAACGACCGAACGAGTCCTGTTCTGGTATTAGGTAGCTTGTATGCATAAAATATCATACAATTTTCTACAAGGATAAATGTATGTATCGATAAAATACGAGGTGCCGCACAATAGATGGGAAAATAATTGCACCATTTTCAAATGAAATGTGAGATGTGTTGTTGATATGAAAATCAAAATTTGTTAGTTTTTAAGACGTGTAAATAAATAGTCATCAACACTCGAACGCTTAACACGGTCCTCTAACGATTATGCGGATACTATAAATAAGCAAGCTTGGATAAGTCTGCATTGCATAAAGTATCACTACGGTCGAAATATAGGTACTACCATAACAATTTTCAAAAACTTGCTGTTTGTTTGATATCAAATATTTTGCGGGTTTTTAGTTATTTTATTCGTATGTTACCTACATTAAATTTATTTAACAAATTTTTTTTTATATCAGATGTTTTCTGAACCACAATATATTTATTATTCGATTTTTTTTTTTAATTGTTAATTTTTAAAATCAACATTTTATTTTATCATTGAATTACTTTAAACAATTTGATATAATAAACATTTATGTATGTAATATTTATAAAGTATGTGTATTTATCTGAAGAACATTGAGCAACTAAAGTTTTTGTTGGGCGGGTAGATGGGTGAAGATTATAGGGTTGTGGAGTGGGTGATAGAAAAACGGAAGGAGTGTTAGGAAGCTACGATGGAGTGGTGATAATAATAGGTAGTAATAATAAACTTGTGATGATTGAAATTGTAAAAACAATAGTTTCAAAATTTTTATAACAACATTTGTGATATAGACCTGAGAAGTAAATTAGCTGTGGCACCTCAAATGTAAATTAGATTTAAGGAAAAGAGAATGAGAGACCGGATGCATTCATAGTATGTTTATGCTCTGATATATACTATTTAAAAACGGGTTTTAACTTGTGTGCATTATTAAAGTGTTTTAAAATTGTTATATAATTTGTTTACTTTGGTGATATTCTGTTCCACTGTACTACCAAAAGTATATAATATATACTATATAAACTGAAAAATACATATACGACAGTATTTCCTATTCCTATATTTAGAGAATCATGTAGAGAATATTTTATGATTTGTAAGTCATTCGAGCTCAATTATATGAAGAATTACCAAACTACAAGAGAAAATCAATGCCTATATTATCAGAATTTATGTGATTTTTATGTTCCTCATAGTTAAAGAAATCTATAAAACTTCTACCACCGCTATACATATCAATAGAGAATAAGAATAAGTCGCACACCTCCAAATCCTAATGATTATTTTTCGAGTTAGGACGAAAAAAAATTTGATTTTTAAAACCAGCCGATATGCTATATATTTTTATTTTCGTCAATGGTTTGCAATTATTTATAAAATAATAAAGAAATTCATAAAATAATCTTGCTCAAATTACTAATTAGACAACATTTCATATCAGAATACTCCTATGATTGTGATAATTGGAGTATTCCCTCTAATCGAAACCGTGTATACATACACAAAAAAAAACATATCATTGTAAAACCAATGCATTCCTCGTTTCATTCAAAAACTAAAAATAAAATACTTGTACGAGTTTTTTTTTAATATTATTATTTACTATTTACATAGAAATTAATATGTTTAAGTTATTTTAATTCATAATCGAATGAAGGAATTCAAAACAATTTAAAGATAATTAAGAATTTTATATCGGCAGTCAGCAGCTTGTGGATGTTATGTTAAACTAAAAAATAATGTAGAATTTATACATTTTATTTAAATTATTAAAATATATAAAAATAGATAAATCTGATTAACTGATTTTTTAAATTTTTTTTCTTTTAATATTTTTGTGAAAATCTTGTTAATATATTTACTGTATTTTATATCTTCATGTCAGACGTAATTTGAACTGAAAATATTGGCTTGCCTTCCTACGCCGATCATTCATCGATCATTTACCCCATTGGTGATTTTTCTAAAGCACTATAAGCTGTTTAATACCACCTACACTCAGGGCTATATTTAAGATTTTGCCACCTAAAAGAAACAACATTTCCCCATTTCAGTACACTGTTACCAGTGTTGGGTAAATTACTTTTAAAATTTAATGAAATTACGTTAAGTAATTATTACTTCAAATATTTTTATTCAAATTACATTTGCGTTACCCAAAATAATTTTTTTCATTTTACATTACTTTTTCATTAATAAAGTAATGCGTTACAAATTACGTTACTTTTTTTTATCTCTGATATCAGTTATCATTTTTTTTTAGTGTTATGTCAGTCTATTTTACTTATTGTGTCATGTAATACAGATTGTAAATATTCAAATAAATAAAAAAAAAAAAAAAAAGAATATTATAACACTATTGTAATCCATCACTATATTTCTTCGATTTTCAACCTTTTCCGAATAACTCTATTGGCCGCCACAACATACATTGGTGTTGATATTTTTTTCTAATCATTTCAATAACAAATATGAAAACTCACTCAAATTTCTCGTAGTCATCTAAGTCCTTAAATATTTATTTCCAGCTGATTTGTATTTGTAATTTGTTTATTTGTATATTGCTGATTGTATTTTAATTTATACAAATCAGAAAGTGTTAAACTCTTAAATAAGCCCACGAGGCGTAAATGTTGACGATGTTATGTGTCAGGTACATACGACACACACACATTATGGGATAGATAAGACACCAAAATGATCAACATGTTGGTTAATTCATGTGTAATATATTATTTTTTTCGCATTGCGCTCGTATAACGCGAATGAGCAGAACATGATTAAAAATCAAAACACGAGTCGGTGAAAATAGAGAAGCGGGAGAAAACAGCGTGAGAAAAAAAGAAGGAAAGGGAAACATATAAATTCAAAACCCCAAGTTTGCATTCCGAGAAAGGGTCTCCGCCATGACCGATTTAACGAGCGCGCACCTACTCTGCATAATGCATCGTGTTATTACGTGAGCAATATATGTCACCATTAGACTGTTATACAGCGAAAATCAATTTGAATCTCGAGCGTCGTTGTGGAAGCGAAATTGAAAAAAAACAAACCGAAGAGCGCTTACAAAATTAGATCTTTAGAGTCTGTTCTACACGAAAGGTGAAAAGTATAATGTGGCCTTGTACAACGATATACATTCGTTAAAGAAATATTATCTTGGAATATCCAATACACTCGTCAGTTTCATTAATCGACACAAACTATTTTCCTTTCCCTTAGACTTCGTGTATAATAGAAGTTTGGTATTATATGATTGGAATGATTTCCACAATTTTCGATAGTTATGAGAAAATTATAATGCAAATAAAAAAACTTTCGTTGTGATAATATTGCAAGTAAATAAAATATAATGAGTGCTGTATATTTTAACAATAATTAATCAAAAAGTCGACAAGATTTTAAAAACAATTTTGAACCCTTAATAATTTTCATACAAATTGTTTCATCAGGTGTTACCTATTTGCGGAAAAAAAAAATTAATTTGTTTTGGGTACAGCGCATTTGCGCAAAAATAAAAAAATGTTCCTATGTTACTTCCGACAGTCTATTTGCATCAAAGGTAAGCTGTATAAACATTTAACATTAAGGACTTGATTTAATTCATATATTTTAAAGGTATCCTGTCTGTAACACATAATAATATTATTTTTATAATTATACAAACATAAAATTAACTTCTAATGAATATGTACAAATAGTTTAATTTAATAATTACCTATGAAGATTAAGATAATTTATTAAACAAATCTCTTTTTATATTTTACAATAATTGTTGTGATTAATTATTTATAAAACAATTATACTATTGACAGTGATTTCAATAAAATTGTGTAGTTGATAATTTATTTGGAAAAAAATAGAATACGATATTAAAATTATACCAGGTAAATTTTACACAAATGGACTATCGAAAAACAAACCATTTTTATTTTGGCGTAAACAAGCAATGTCTGTTTCATCACAACAATTTTTGTTACAAAACTGCTCGTTTTACATAACGGGGTATTTCGACTCCAATGTTTACCTACGTCCCACGGAAGTGAAAATTCTGAATCAGCGACTTTTATGTCTGTGCAAAACACTACTGACTTGTGTTGAACATATATTTTATTTATACAGTATAATAGTAATAATAATAAATTACTGTATTACTTTATTTAGATTGTAAATGGTTTGACAATCGTTTAATGTTTTTATTAGTAGATTATAGTGCGAGTGTCTAATAGTTTCAAATAATTATATACTTAGTAAAAAATTGTAAATTATTACATTTTAAAATCTTAAGAGTTTCACCATAAATTGTTTGTTTATTTTCATCATCGCGTTAGTAAATATATTAAATCGAATTACAATACGCAGGTAAAATTGTAAAGTTAGAATGAATTCAATTTTAAAATATTTAAATGTATGTCAATAGATTACCTACCTATATAATGACAAAATGTTGTAAACAAATTTAAATTTTGGCTGAAAATCATACTCCTTATTTGATCTATTCAAAATGGTGGATGGCAAACTCATTTAATATCATCTAGTCGTAGCGCAAAATATGATGTTTTCCCTAATAACAAATATCGACAGCAGAGGAATATGGTTAAACATATAGTGTATGTTTAAGTCGTATTGTTATATTTAACATTATGTTGTGGTCGAACCGCTACTTAAGTTTTTTTTTCCTATTAGCATAGACATTTTATTACGAAATGTACCGTTTATATCTTTTTCGTCGTAGCAGATCATTATCGACTGACTTCAGCGTAAACAATTTGAAATAATTCCCAGTACAACGCATACGCATTGGTAAATACGTTCCCTAAATTCTTGTCATATTTTATAAACTATACATAGTGAATTATAATCAGTCGAATATGTAGAAATTTAACTTTATTCAAATGAATAACGTACACGATTTTAAAAACAAAAACAGAAAGTCTAGTTTAATTTATTCAAACATCTGTTGTATAAATACGCCGATTCACCAGTAGTCAAGTATTTTCATAAAGTTTTTGATAAATTCACCAAAACTAGGACTAATTACTACTGTTTAAATCAATTTCACCAAGGTTTTAAATACATGTACTGTAGAACTTTATAAATTAATAATTTAGACTGAAATATTTTTAGAACCATAGTGCAAAAGTATACAAATTGCCACATTCTTATTATAACTTATCTCAACAAATTTCAATATACATATACCTATACATAGGGTTACCATAATTTTTTAGACCAAATCCAGACATCAGTTCCGTTTCAGGAGGGGGAAGGAATTTAAGATAAACAATATTGTTCTTTCATTAATACAATTTTATTTAAATTTATGAATAAAATGTCTACATAAGAGTTATTAGGTTAAATATGTTAGTAAAATTAATAATATTAATTAAATAATAAATAATTATAATCATAATATAATTAATAATGTGTTATAAAATCTGTCACCTAATAACTTTTTGTATCAATAAAACCACGTTAAACGGTTACCTTTGTAAAATCTGGACATTTTTAAAATCCGGACGCCAATCCGGACAGGTGTTTGAAATCCGGACGTATGGTAACCCTACCTATACATATATATATATATATATATATATATATTTATTCCATAACTTTAGTCGTTTGTTCCGGGAGAAAATTGTTAATCGATTGATTCATATTATTCATACTATTAGATATTATTTATTTTACATTTATTGTTTGTTCAAAATTATAAATCATTTCAAAATTAAAAATAATCGTTTTAATTCTAGCTGAATTGGAACGCCAAAGATTGACAACTGAAGTGCGAAGAATAAAAGTATTAAAAATTACCATTATAAAAGACAATCATTACAACATGAATTTTTATCTACAAAATAACTTGCAAATTATCGTGATTTTTACACATTTTATACAAATTTGAGCATTAAGGGCTTATAAAAAAAAATTGAGTTAACCGATCACCGATATTTTTTAGTTACGATAAGTTTAACTTATTATAAACCTAGTATAAAATTTTCAAGAGTTTTCGCTCAACCAATTATTTTTATAGATGTTTAAAAACAAACATTTTACAAAAATCGAAAATTTAAATTGTCTATAAATAAGTGAAAATATGTCAAAATACTTTGAAATCTTAACCATGTATAGAGAACGTCAATATAAAGATTTGGTGAAAATTTCAAGTTGTTGCGGTTTTTCATTTTTGAGTTAGAGCATTTTAAAAAAAAACCAATATCTTTGTCAGTCTAGAGTATTATACATTATATTATATTTTACATGTAATTTTTTGTCAATATTCGCTGTTCAAACGATTATAAAAAAAAATTGTGCCTATGGATTTTAATAATTTTTGAATGACTTAAAGAACTACTTCTGTGGAATCTTCTATTAAATTTTCAACTATTTTGTACGAGCCAAATTTTTTTTATCACCGATTATAAAAAAAAAATGTAAAAAAATCGAATATTTTAAATGCCTATAAGTGGCTTAAAAATCAATATAATATTTTGAAAAAAATATGACATAAAGGAAATACCAATCTTAACAGCTGGTACTTTTTGAATTATAACAAATATTTAAAATCGTTTGAGAATAAATCGCTATTTTATGCAATTTCGTAAATATTTAAATTTCAAACAGTCATAAAATTTTTTCCTCTAATTCCGGTAGAAATTTTTTTAAAGATTTTTGAAGAGTAGCTTATAGATAACCTAGTGTTAAAATTTTGAACCTTAAGTATGAACAGAAAAAATTTTATGAATTTTTATCTACAAAATAACTTGAAAATTTTTGCAATTTATACGAAATATTTGGGCACTTTGAGCACTTATAAAAAAAAATTGTGACTTACGATTTTAGATTTTTTTTTATCAGTTAAGAACAACTTATAAGAAACCTTGTATCAAATTTTCAAGATTTTCTGGCCAGCCAAAAAAATGTTATCGTTATTTTAAAAAAAAATACTTAAAAAAATTTAAAATTTCAATTGTCTATAAATAGCTTAATAAAAGTCAAAATACTTTGAAAATTTAATGGTGTATAGAAAACGCTAATCTTAACATTTGGTGAAAATTTCAAGTATTTACATCAATTAGTTTTTGAGTTATAGCAAAATAAAAAATTTGATTATGTCGAAAACTGGTTTTGCGTAAAAACTCCCGTTTTTCCCAAATTTTTTTATGGTTTTTCCCGTCGCATTTAAAAAATATTGGAAATTTTTAACTTTTGACCCCCCAAAGTACCAAATAGATTCACTTTCCTTTCAGAAAAGTTGCTACATAAGGCAATCGAAGCATTTTTACTGCCCCAAAACGTGTCGACAGACACAAAAAAAAAAAAAAAAAAAAAAAAACACACATCATTGTAAAATCAATACATTCTTCACTCCGTTCAGAATCTAAAAAAAAAAACACACATCATTGTAAAATCAATACATTCTTCACTCCGTTCAGAATCTAAAATCAAGTATAATTAGTTTAAATTATTTTGAAATTTATTTTTAAAAATATTCAATAATATACAACATAAAGATATATTTATATATATATATTTATTTATTTATATATATGTTTTCTATAACAACAAAGGTAATACGAAATACTTCGAATCATTATCATGTACTCAACTTGTTTTTTTTTTACTTCATTAAGGATTTATTATTAGATTTATTTTGAAAAATTCAAATTTTTAACATTTTTTCCCCTGCATGCGCACTAAAAAAATAAAAAATGTTTTTGAATAGATCCCTTCTAGAGTTTATATTTAAATAACAATTTTTTTTAGCAAAATAATAATAAAAAAAATATATGAGTTAAAAATTATTAAATATTTAATACTCAATAATTTATATATAAATGAATAGTTTATACATAGAAATAAATAAATAAATAAGAACTTATTTATTTCTATGTATAAACTATTTGTTTATTCATTTATATATAAATTATTGAGTATTAAATATTTAATAATTTTTAACTCATATATTTTTTTTTATTATTATTTTGCTAAAAAAAATGTATTATTTAAATATAAACTCTACTTATTTTACACATTTAATCATACTTCAGACTAAATAAATAAGAACTTAGTCTGAAGTATGATTAAATGTGTAAAATAAGTATTAAATACTAATTAAAAATTCATCATTATGTATTTACAAAGTCCTTATAGCGTATTTATAGACTTTGGTATGTACCAGTCAATGAATTTTTTATTCGAAACCGGTCATATTTTTAGATTCTGAACGGAGTGAAGAATGTATTGATTTTACAATGATGTGTGTTTTTTTTTAGATTCTGAACGGAGTGAAGAATGTATTGATTTTACAATGATGTGTGTTTTTTTTTTTTTTTTTTTTTTTTTTGTGTCTGTCGACACGTTTTGGGGCAGTAAAAATGCTTCGATTGCCTTATGTAGCAACTTTTCTGAAAGGAAAGTGAATCTATTTGGTACTTTGGGGGGTCAAAAGTTAAAAATTTCCAATATTTTTTAAATGCGACGGGAAAAACCATAAAAAAATTTGGGAAAAACGGGAGTTTTTACGCAAAACCAGTTTTCGACATACTCAAATTTTTTATTTTGCCATAACTCAAAAACTAATCGATGTATATACTTGAAATTACGATAAAATTTTTTTGGCTGCCCAGAAAATATTGAAAATTTAATACAAGGTTTCTTATAAGTTGTTCCTTAACTGATAAAAAAAAATCTAAAATCGTAAGTCATAATTTTTTTTTATAAGTGCTCAAAGTTCCAATTTATACGAAATATGTAAAAATCACCATAATTTGTAAGTTATTTTGTAGATAAAAATTCATAAAATTTTTTCTGTTCATACTTAAGGTTCAAAATTTTAACACGAGGTTATGTATAAGCTACTCTTCAAAAATCTTTAAAAAAATTTCTACCGGAATTAGAGGAAAAAATTTTATGACTGTTTGAAATTTAAATATTTACGAAATTGCATAAAATAGCGATTTATTCTCAAACGATTTAAATATTTTTTATAATTCAAAAAGTATAAGTCGCAGATTTTTGAAATTTCTACCAGCTGTTAAGATTGGTATTTCCTTTATGTCATATTTTTTTCAAAATATTATATTGATTTTTAAGCCACTTATAGGCATTTAAAATATTCGATTTTTTTACATTTTTTTTTTATAATCGGTGATAAAAAAAATTTGGCTCGTACAAAATACTTGAAAATTTAATAGAAGATTCCACAGAAGTAGTTCTTAAAGTCAATCAAAAATTATTAAAATCCATAGGCACAATTTTTTTTTATAAGCGTTTGAACAGCGAATATTGACAAAAAATTACATGTAAAATATAATATACTGTATAATATTCTAGACTGACAAAGATATCGGTTTTTTTTAAAATGCTCTAACTCAAAAATGAAAAACCGCAACAACTTGAAATTTTCACCAAATCTTTATATTGACGTTCTCTATACATGGTTAAGTTTTCAAAGTATTTTGACATATTTTGACTTATTTATAGACAATTTAAATTTTCGATTTTTGTTAAATTTTTGTTTTTAAACATCTATAAAATTTAATTGATTGAGCGAAAACTCTTGAAAATTTACACTAGGTTTATAATAAGTTAAACTTATCGTAACTAAATAATATCGGTGATCGGTATACTCAATTTTTTTTTATAAGCCCTTAATTCTCAAATTTGTATAAAATGTGTAAAAATCACGATAATTTGCAAGTTATTTTGTAGATAAAAATTCATAAAATTTTTTTTGTTCATACTTAAGGTTCAAAATTTTAACACTAGGTTATCTATGAGCTACTCTTCAAAAATCTTTAAAAAAATTTCTACCGGACTAAGAGGAAAAAATTGTATGACTGTTTGAAATTTAAATATTTACGAAATTGCATAAAATAGCGATTTATTCTCAGACGATTTTAAATATTTGTTATAATTCAAAAAGTATAAGTCGCAGATTTTTGAAATTTCTACCAGCTGTTAAGATTGGTATTTCTTTTATGCAATATTTTTTTCAAAATATTATATTGATTTTTAAGCCACTTATAGTCATTTAAAATATTCGATTTTTTTACATTTTATTTTTATAATCGGTGATAAAAAAAATTTGGCTTCTACAAAATACTTGAAAATTTAATAGAAGATTCCACAGAAGTAGTTCTTAAAGTCATTCAAAAATTATTAAAATCCATAGGCACAATTTTTTTTTATAAGCGTTTGAACAGCGAATATTGACATAAAATTACATGTAAAATATAATATAATGTAGAATGTTCTAGACTGACAAATGATATCGGTTTTTTTAAAATGCCCTAACTCAAAAACGAAAAACCGCAACAACTTGAAATTATCATTAAGTCTTTATATTGACGTTTTCTATACATGGTTAAAATTTCAAAGTATTTTGACATATTTTGACTTATTTATAGACAATTTAAATTTTCGGTTTTTCTAAATTTTTCGTTTAAAAATAAAATATACTTATATAATATTTATAAATAACATTGTATTATATTCTAGACTAACATATGAACTCCGTTCAGAATCGTTATTCGTATATAATGATATCTATCATTGCATTCAAATTTAACAAATCCATTATAATAATGACCTATCCTATAAGCGAGGTGCACTCCACCCCTAATTGTACAGCAGAGCGAGGCCCATCCGGTTCTTTTTAAATATAATCATACTCATATAAGCTTTTATTTATTTATTTCTATACAGTGTCATCACGATTTAACACTAAATACCTCAGTTGGATAATCTTGTATTAAAGTAAATTTTTTAGAGAGCCAAAGGGATACTTGAATACACATTTCTTGATGGTTTTCAAATTTTTAACATTTTCGATGTGCGCATGCTCAATACAACTTACATTTTTTTTTAATGCAAACATTTTTTTTCTACATATTTGGATAGATTATTTTTTTAAAAACATTTTTCGTGTTAAAAATTGTTTTCTATTTACAAAACTGACTTAGATAGAGTAAGTCAAAATTTAGATATATGCACGATTTGTGTTTAAACACTTTTCATTTATAACCACATTCAGTTTTTTAATTTCATTAGTTGTACTAATTAAATGTATGAACATTTTTTAAACATTATTCATAAATCCTAATTTTTACTTACTCTAACTTGGTCAGTTTTGTAAATAGAAAAACATTTTTAGTAAGAATAATATTTTTAAAAAAATAATGCATCTAAATATGTAGAAATGTGTTTGCATTAAAAAAAATGTAAGTTGTATTGATCATGCACACACTAAAAATGTTGAACATTTGAAAACTATAAAGAAATGCGTATTAAAGTACCCCATAGGTTCAATAAAAAATTAATTTCAATACATGGTCATTCAGCTGTGATATTTAGTGTTGTCTTAAATCGTGTTCACATGATATATAAACTATTTGTTTATTAATTTATATTAAATAATTTTTAAGCGACTTGAGTAAGTATTGTTCTTGAATATTGAAAATTTTAACAACTTCTTGAGAATCGATATTTTTCGAGGGGCATTTTTTTTCGATGCACAAAATTTGTATTTAAAGTATTCTGAACAGTCTATCAACTTCTTACAATGTACCATTTGATTTAATTACAAATTCCGTAAATAAATTATTATTTACTCTCAATTAGTCAATTTTCAAGATAGAAAAAAAAAACTTTCTTAATAAAATGTATTAAAAACGTAATGTAATTTAATGTAACGTTATTTAAATTAAAAAGGTAGGTTGCTATTCAAAAAATTTTAAAAATGTTTTGTTAAACGTGCACAAACAAACAATTTACAAATTTCAATTTCTTTAACTAAATGTAATATTAAGTTCTGCATGCAGTAAAAATAATCAAATTAAATACATGATTCAAAATATTCCATATTACCTTCATTGTTGAACACATTATGTTAAAAAATAAAAAATAATTTAATACAAGCGTACTCAATGGGACGGCAGTGCAATGACGCATTTCTTAAATATTTTTTCTCCAAAAACCAGAATTTTATCTTGGAATAATATCTTAAAATTGAATGGAATAAAATACTTGAATGTTACATTATAATATTTGCACAACTCTCATACGAATCGTGCAAAATCATTTTTAAGATATTATCGCACAATGTGACCAGAAACCAAAAATTGACAAATCGAATTGTAGAAAGACTTGGCGCATGTATGCCCGTATGAATTAAAACAGTTTTCAAATTATTAAATAACCAAATAAATAAGCTATTAATTTAAGAATAAAATGTATTTCAACTTATTTTAACTCATTTAATTGCATCCCTTTAACTTTAATGCACTTTTTGTTGCAATAAAGCGACTAGTACCGGTGACAGTTATCAAATTTGACTTAGCGATATGTTGATGGAAAAGTGTATTAATGTTAATGGGAACCAATTGAATTTAAGTTGTTTTATACAAACTTTATTTTAAACCAATTGCTCTTACCGGATTTTGATTATTTTACAATTTAAAAACGGTATTTACAAATCAAGTAGGTACGTTTTATGATAAGAAAATTAATTACATCGGAATTTGACTTATTGAAGCTATTTACAAATTGTGGTATTTTTTAATTCTGGAAATATCAATAACGTCAAAATTCCTGACAAATGTAAAAATGATGTCATTACTAGATTTCTACAATAATTGATCATGCAAATATTATATTGCATATATTATACTGGCATTTATTTAAACTTAAAGATTTAATAAGAACGAATTGAAAAAACCCAGGTTTTGGAGAAGAAAACAAATTAAAAAATACGGTACTTGGAACATCCCATATCGCGTAACTTGATTATAGTTTTATTTTTAATTTCAGAAATATTCTTTATACGAAACAGCGCTAACCAATCCACTCGTGTCCAATTCAATAATTAGCGGTCGTTAACTTGACCGATACTTTTTGGTACGATTATCTTAAGTACATTTTTTTTTTTCTATTTTTCGTCTTTTCGAATACATATTTAGAACGGTATTAGCCGAATGACGCCGTTGACCTGAAATCAGCGGAAACGGTCGATAATTATAACTTTTACGAATTCAGTCGGTTCTTTCGAATTACACTTTTGGTCGTGGTTCAAATAATTTCAGTGTTATACTGAAATATACTATTATCGAAATAACTCTAATTTTCTAAAACTTGGTAACATTACGAGTATATTTGATTCACTAAATGCAAGAAGGGCACATGTCCATAATTTTCATAAAATAACAATTTTACAGATTTTTGTTTAGATTCGACAAATACATCGTTTTGTGCAAACGGCACACATGTTCAGTTTACTGGTATATTATAAAATCATATTATGTGAATTATTTAAATTATTTTCCTCCATTTTTTCCAGAGATATTAAGTTTTTTGTCTCTCCTGAAAAATTATAAAATGTGGACATGTGCCCTTCTTGCATTTAGTGATTCGTTTAATTTTTACGACATTCTACGATGATTAATACACAACTTACAAAATCATCACGGGAAGGGCAATGGCCACTCCCCGCTCTGAACTGTAAAGCCCGGTCATTATGATGTAACGCTGCAACGTGATGTACTCGTATAATATAATGTATTCGCTGCGTGCAAACAGGTCCGGAATTGTATTGAATCGTACACTCTTTCGTGTACGTTTTGCTCAGTGCTGTCGTCGACGCCAAGACCTAGACGATAAAATTCGTTTTAAAATCAGTAACGTGAACGGATTCGATTGCGTTTGTTGCACAATACTACTTATAAGACGTACGACTGGCGGTCGGGCTCATACATTGGCATTGCAGTTTGTCGCCAGGTCCGGCAGCCGGTCACGGTGTTGTGACGATACGAACAGCCGGATGCACGTCTGAAAATCTCATCGTTCGTGAGAACGCGTTGTTGTGCAAACGTCACTTGCCGGTTCGGGTTTTCTGTGTACCACGACGATCTGGCACCGTGGTTACGGTACTCCCGGTGCTTCGGCTGTTTCGTGGTGCGCAAAAATCGTCCCTGGCGCTCATCGCGTCGCGGCGAATCAGGATGTCGATCGGTCTGATAAAGTTCACGTGACCGGAGAAGTGTGTCGATTACTTGCAACGTTCGCTCGGGCAGAGGATTGTCACCCGCGCACCTGGCGTCCAAGTACTTCCCGAGCAGCTCGTACACTTGTTTCGGCGGACACGGGATGGCTGCGATTCCGTTTATCTACGAGAACAATATCAGAACAACGTGTGTTGTTTATCATAAGACGCGTCGAAGATTTTAGATTTCAAGACTTTCCGTTCGAACGTTTCGACGGTATAATACAGCTGCAACGTTACACAACTAAGCGCGACGTAATATGAACTAATACAGTTAGTTTAAAACTATAACTAATAGTTTCACGTCGGAAAAAAGAAAATTTTTTTATTTTTATTATTATTAAAAAATGGCGTAGGGAAAGTGGCATGCCCACCGCCCAATGCACGATAGTGCATTGCAGTAGCCCTACCCTGGCCTTAATTGACTGGGGTAGTCTGGCCCTCCAGGTTGGGGGTTGGTCGACGGGCTAACAACCCGTCACCGTAAAAAAACACATTGTTGTGAATCTTCAAAATATGCCTCGGACACTGGAAAACTCGGACTATCAGAAAGGAACTGGAAAAGGAAAAGTTGGAGATATAAGGATTGGCATTCGGAATATTAGAACTCTTTTTAAAATAGGCGCTATGAAAACAATAATCGACGAAATTAAGAGATATAAAATACCAATTGTAGCGCTTCAAGAAATAAGATGGCCGGGAAATGGCAGCATAAAGTCAAACGGTACAACCCTATTCTACAGCGGAGGAGCAAGTGATAGACACGAATTTGGAGTAGGTTTTGTGATCAATGAGGCACTACTCACAAAAGTTAGTAAGTTCGAAGCGATAAATAAACGTTTGTGCTACATATGTTTTTCGATGCCGAGTTATGACCTAATAATAATCAACTGCCACGCACCTACGGAAGAAAAAGAGGAAGAAGTTAAGAACACATTCTATGAAGACCTCGAACGAGTATATGATACTCTTCCAAGACACAGTGTAAAACTAGTTATTGGAGATATGAATGCAAAACTAGGACAAGAGGAAGAATACAAACCAACAATTGGCAGAGAGAGCTTACACAGTATATCAAATGATAATGGAACAAGATTTGTTAACTTTGCTACCTCCAGGGACATTATTATCAGTAGTACTTATTTCCCAAGAAAAAATATCCACAAGCAAACGTGGATATCACCCAATGGAAGAACATGTAACCAAATCGACCATCTGGCGATCGATAAAGAGCACCGATCATGGATAAAAAACATCCGCAGTTTCAGAGGAGCGGATGGTGATACGGACCATTACTTAGTGGTAGCCACCATGACAAAAAAATTCTCAACCAGCTGGAAGATGAAAAAAAGTAAAAGTAAGCTAAAGATGCTGAATGTTGAGAAAATCAAGGATCCAATAGAAATAAATAAATATAGAAACAATATATCCGAAGAAATCAAAAGAATAAAGAACCAACAGTGCACCACAGATGACAATCAGCTGACGAGGTGGAAGAACTTAAAAGTTACAATTGACATAGCCGCAAAAGACCTCAGAACAAGAAATACAAACATAAAAAAGAAACATTGGTTCAACAAACAATGCCAGAGGGTAATAAGTATACGCAATGAAACGAGATTAAAAATGCTACAAAATACAACTCCAGAAACCACAGAAGAATACAAAACCAAGAAAGAAATAGCAAAAAAAAACAATTAGAAGGGAGAAAAGACTAGCGGAAAAGGAAATGTTGGAAAATATAGAAAAGACTACAAGAACCCAAGAGAATTTTTCAAAAAATGCAAAACAGTTAGACAAGACTTTAAAGCTCAAACCTTCATCATAAAAGATGATAATGATGACATACTCACAGAACCTAAAAAAATAGTCGAAAAATTCCGGCTCCACTTCGAGGAGTTGTTAAATAACAATAGTACCAATGGAAACTTTGATAAATATGAGGAATTGATTTACCAAACAGCAGAAACAGAGTAAGCCGAACCAGATCCGGAAGAAATAGATCTTATCATCAAAGGTCTCAAAAACTTTAAAGCCCCAGGGGAGGATGAAATTAACCCGGAACTACTAAAGCTAGCGGGAAAAGACCTAAAGACAGAACTATACCTTCTAATAAAAGACGTATGGAAAAATGAATGTATGCCCAAGGACTGGAACCTAGGGATGATATGCCCAATCTTCAAAAAATGAGATATGAAGAAAGTAACAAACTATCGTGGGATATCACTACTGGACTCTGCATACAAAGTGTTATCAATAGCCATTTTAAGAAGACTAGAAATATACGCGAAGGATATAATCGGAGAATACCAATGTGGTTTTAAAAAAGGCAAGTCCACGATAGACAACATTCACACGCTTAGACAACTCATGGAGAAACACTACGAGTATAATAAAGACCTACATATACTGTTCGTGGACTTTAAGCAAGCATACGACAGCATCAACCGAGAACAATTGTGGATAATTCTGAGAAACTTTGGCATACCTGACAAATTAGTGAGACTAGTCCAAATGTGTAATGAACAAACATATTGCAAAGTACGGTTTTTAGGAGAAGTATCCACAAGATTTGAATGCAAAACTGGTCTGAGGCAGGGTGATGCGCTATCCCCAGTACTATTTAACCTAGCCCTGGAAAAGGTAGTTCAAGACGCAACAGACACGAAAGAAATGGAGGTAATAGGGACTCATACCTTGCTTGCTTATGCAGACGATATCATTATACTAGGAAAATCTAAACACGATGTCGAGGAGAGAGCAAAAAAACTAATAAATGCCAGCAGCAACATGGGACTAGTTATAAACGAGAGTAAGACCAAATATATGGTAATGACTAGGAACGCAACGACCAAGGGTAATCTACACGTCGGAGATCTTACTTTCGAACAGGTAGGAGATTTCAAGTATTTGGGAGTAAACATAAATGAAAAAAACAACATGCATAATGAAATTAAGATGAGAATAAATGCAGCAAATAAATGTTACCTCACAATGAGAGAAATGCTATCCTCCAAGCTACTGTCAAAACGTACAAAAGAGTTGCCTATACTGTACATACATGCGTCCCATAGTAACGTATGCATGTGAGACATGGTCTAGCACCCAGGGGGATGAAGAAAAACTACAGAACTTTGAAAGGAAAATATTAAGAAAAATTTATGGACCAGTATATAACAATGAATTGGAAAGATTTGAAAGAAGGAATAATGAAAATCTGCAACAACTATACAATAAACCGAGTATAAGACACTTCTTAATCAGAAAAAGGCTGGAATGGGCAGGCCATGTCTGGCGAGCCGAAGACACGATAATTAAGAAAGTCACGGAAAGTAAAATAACAGGGAAAAGACCAAGAGGCAGACCCCGGCAGAGATGGTATGATAGAGTAGAAAAAGACTTAAAGAAGATCAACCCATTGCTAGATATGGGAGTGGCATCGGATAGGGAGAAGTGGAAAGGCATTTTAGAAGCGGCGATGGTCCTCAATGGACCGCTATAAGCCTAAAAGAAGAAGAAGATTATTATTAAAAAATGCCTTCAAAATGAATGAGTCATAAGCCTACGATTTTACATAGATACACTTAATATTATTTATGTGCACATTTACATAATAGTAGTGTATGGTAAATTAGACTGGTAAGTTAAGCGGCGTCGTAAAAATTAAAAAAAAATCGAAAAATAACTTTACGGTTAATTGATTGACGAACGACGAAAAATTCAAAACAGAATCACATACTATATAATGTTTACGTGACTTACATTTTCGAATCTTTTTCCGACTCTTGACAACAAAACACAAAGGCATTCCACCGAAAGTGCGTCGTGCGCTTGCATGAACGTGTTCACGGTCCTCTGGATGGTTTTTAACATTTTGAAGCGTTCCTGCATGAAAAGCTCCCCCATAAACCTACACAAAAAGTCGTGCATTACGTATAGAACATGTTACATTGATTAACCTTAATCATTCCGAATGTACCTGCATGTTCCTAGCGTACGAACGCGAATCTTAAAATTGAATTCTTCCGATTCCTGCTCATTACGGACATCGTGGCGACGATTTGTTTGCGAGCTCGCATTATAACGTTCCGTATAGGGCAAAACGCCTGCATTCTTTAAGACGTTTTGGCACGATTTGATCAATTCGTATTTGAACTGCTGTGGGAACCCTTGACATACGGTCACCCTTGAGTCTGAGCACGCTTTTTCGACCGCATGGGAACACAGTTCCGCGTAAATGGTGCTGTTCTCGGGTTTTTCAATTGCCTGCGCATATTACAGAGCGTTAAATAAATATCGTAATCATAGGTAGATAACAAATATATATATATATATATATATATATATGTATATATTTATAAATCGATAATATTGCACGTGCTTGTGTCACTATATGATCCGTAACCCTCCCCAAGTAGAATCGATTTGCATGGTTCGTTTGGATGAGAACATCGAAAAACAAATCGACACTCTCGGAAAATGTGTCGCGTGTAAGGTCTCTCATCA